>JACEVL010000321.1:455000-470000 GCA_020284085.1 Aporrectodea caliginosa
GGCTAGTGGCAATATGTTAGTTAGGGCAACGAACGAGGTAACCAATATGGTATAGACCGGAGATCATATTGAATCGGAGTCGTTGTTGCTCGGTTCAACGCAGATGAAATTCCGTTGGTTGAGTTCTACGTTTGTGCGAGAGCCTACCAGCGGAAAATTTTCCATTTATCTTAGCATTATTATCAGTTTACAAATTGACACCACTTAGGTTAGCGGCCGCGGCATTTAGGCAAGTGGGTTACACATAGAGAACGCTACTATAAGTGGCTAGATGCATACTAACACAAATTACAGCTATCTCATGTCATCAATAAGATTGACATGTCATCACAATATTAAATTGATATATTATATAAAATATATCATGAAATACATCATCAAAATGATACCCGAATATCTTTACAATGTTCTGATAACATTTTCATGATATTATATCAATCATATGATATCAATCTTCTGATAGTATTCTGTTTCATCGTTATGGTTTAGCATCAAAATAATATCCAAATATCTTAACAATGCATTAACAACATTTTATGATATGATATCAATCTTGTGGCATTATTCTTTGGCTCTAATGCCACAATTAAGTTCTTGTAATGTTTATTACCGATTCCATAATAACAAACGTTGCATGAATACATAATTCACAAATACACAAATGCATGAGTACAACGTTCGTTTAAATGTCATGCAATCTATATAGCGTATGGCTCATTTGGCGTGTAACTACATAGTCTACATGCACACTATGTTAAGACCCACCTGTTAAGATCTTAGCGTTCTCGAGGGTTACCTTCGCTTACCTTCTCTTACCTTCGCTTACCTTCTCTTACCTTCTCTTACCTTCTCTTACCTTCTCTTACCTTCTCTTACCTTCTCTTACCTTCTCTTACTTCTTACCTTCTCTTACCTTCTCTTACCTTCTCTTACCTTCTCTTACCTTCTCTTACTTCTCTTACCTTCTCTTACCTTCTCTTACCTTCTCTTACCCTTCTCTTACCTTCTCTTACCTTCTCTTACCTTCTCTTACCTTCTCTTACCTTCTCTTACCTTCTCTTACTTTCTCTTACCTTCTCTAACCTTTTCTTGCCTTCTCTTACCTTCTCTTACCTTCTCTTACCTCAACGTGCCTTACCTTATCTACCTTTACTGGACGGGGTGACGTCCAGGCGACCGATGAAGGACTTGGTGTCTGCTGAGGCAGGGACTGACTGCGTTAGACTGATGGTGGCACTTTGTTTGGTTAATCCGTGAAGATGGGTCTGTCTCTCGTCTGTCGGTATAAGGTCAGACGACGTCGCTTTATGGCGAAACGGGATTTGGTTGGCAAGGACGAGAACGGACGAGATCTAGGACGGGGAGAGGGAAGAGGTGGAATAGGAGAGGAAGAAGGAGGTTGGGTGAGGAGGAAAAGGAAATTATGAAGACGAAGACAGAAATGTAGGGAAACCAAGAAAGACAAAAATTGGCAAGAGAATAAGAGGAAAAGCGAAAAAGGAGACAGAAGTTAAGAAATGGATAATAACAAGAAGATTTCGAAAGAGGGAAGTCGAAAGAGGAAGGGAAGATGAGAGTAAATAATGCGACGAAGAAGAATGTGAAGAATGGAGAAGAAGAATGTGAAGAATGCGAAGAAGAAGAAGAAGATGTATGCAAAGAAAAAGAAGAAATAAAGAAAATGAAGAATAAGAAGAACAAGAATAAGAAAAGAAGAAGAAAAGTAGGAAGAAGAAAGGAGGAAGAGGAAGAAGACGAAGAAGAAGAATGGAACAAGAAGAAGAGGAAGAAGCAGAACAAGAAGCAGACCAAGAAGAATAAGAACAAGAAAGAAAAAGAAGAGCAGGAAGAAGATGAAAACGAAGAAGCAGAAGAAGAAGGAGACGAAGAAGAAGAACAGAAGGCTATGTAGGATAAGGAACAGGTGAACGCACTTATTCCATTTGTCACTGGATTCAGGCGACATAGAGACAAAGCCCTGAACTCGGAATTGTTGAGTTTATTTTCAGTGCTCTGGGTCCAGATCGATTCTGTGACTGGCTTCGAAAGGCGATGAATGGAATCAGCGCAGGCCAGCAGGACTGAAAGGAGAACTCGATAAATAGGCGATGAATGGATATCATCCGTCAAAGGGACGTTGGAACAGTTGCGAGAAACAGCTTCAAAGACTCCAAGACAGAAATAAAACAACTTGAAAGGAAAGTCAGGAGACTGACAGAGAGAAAGGAAGACGAAACGAGACAAGAGGTAATGAATCTGGGGCGGGGAGATGGCTGAATGGTAACACGCTGGCACGAAGATCAGAAGGACGCGGGTTCTATACCCGCTGGCCCCACGAGGTTGGCTCAGCCTTCCATTCGCCAGATGGCGTTGGTAAAATGTGCAGTAGTACAGATGGGCGCCTTGCAAGCTACCATACAGTTAAATTGTAACTATATGCAATAGATATTTTATTGCTGCAATATAATTTAATGCTAGGAGTGTATCACTTCTTTTTATCCATCTAGTTTAACTTGCGGGAATCTTGCTTGTCCGTTTGAGCCACAGGCTAAATAGTCAAATCTTGCGACGACTAGTTCGATCACTTACAATCATTCAATCGTCGTGAAACTTGGCATATAGACTCGCCCTCGCACACACTTCATTCTATCAAAATTTCAGCTCCCCAAAAAGGCTAGCTTATAGAATCGGGGACTAAACTTTTCGAATCGGGGAATCCCCTTTTCCGATACGGAGCGTTGTGATTGGCCAGCGTTGTGATTGGCTGCAACAATAATGGGCGCGCTGCCTCGTTAAGCGAGATATGTTGTAAAATGAACGCGGACTATTTTCAGAGTACACGTTATAGGATACTAGATGGATATAGTAAAAACTTTGTTTTTACGGGCTGTATTTTATTATCCATCTAGTTTAACTTGCAGGTTGCTTGATTGATTGATTGATTGAGCCACAGGCTAAATAGTCAAATCTTGCGACGACTAGTTCGATCACTTTCATTCAATCGTCGTGAAACTTGGCATATAGACTCGCCCTCGCACACACTTCATTCTATCAAAATGTCACCTCCCCCAAAAAGGCAGCTTATAGAATCGGGGACTAAACTTTTTCGAATGGGGGAATCCCCTTTTCCGATACGCACCGTTGTGATTGGCCAGCGTTGTGATTGGCTGCAACAATAATGGCGCGCTGCCTCGTTAAGCGTGCTATGTTGTAAAATGAACGCGGACTATTTTCAGAGTACACGTTATAGGATACTAGATGGATATAAAAAACTTTGTTTTACGGGCTGTATTTATTTTATGTCTGATGATATGCGTTGGTTGGACTCTACGTGACTGCAGGAGACTGCCATTGGTGACATTTTCCAGTCGTCTGAACATTGTTCGCTTACTAATGAGCATAATATTATTAATTAGCAGACTGAGCTTCCGAAAATTGACTTCATTTACGGTTCTGTTTGGTGCACCATCGGCAGGCACGTAGCGAGACTTAAATTAAAGAGGAGGCAACTTCACAGACCATTGGCAAAATCCTGGTCATAGGGGTCATTAGTCAATCGAAGTTCCATGCAGTATGGAAAATAAAATACAGCCCGTAAAAACAAAGTTTTTACTATATCCATCTAGTATCCTATAACGTGTACTCTGAAAATAGTCCGCGTTCATTTTACAACATAGCACGCTTAACGAGGCAGCGCGCCCATTATTGTTGCAGCCAATCACAACGCTGGCCAATCACAACGGTGCGTATCGGAAAAGGGGATTCCCCGATTCGAAAAGTTTAGTCCCCGATTCTATAAGCTAGCCTTTTTGGGGGAGATTGAAATTTTGATAGAATGAAGTGTGTGCGAGGGCGAGTCTATATGCCAAGTTTCACGACGATTGAATGATTGTAAGTGATCGAACTAGTCGTCGCAAGATTTGACTATTTAGCCTGTGGCTCAAACGGACAAGCAAGATTCCCGCAAGTTAAACTAGATGGATAATAAAAGAACCAATAGTAAAAACAAAGTTTTTACTATATCCATCTAGTATCCTATAATCCGTCATATTAAGCAGTTAACTCTACAAATATATAGTCCGCGTTCATTTTACAACATAGCGTCCGTTTAATCAAGCACCGCACCCGTTTCTGTTGCAGCCAATGGCAACGCTGGCCAATCACAACGCTGCGTGTCGGAAAAGGGGATTCCCTGATTCGAAAAGTTGAGTCCCCGATTCTATAAGCTAGCCTTTTTGGGGAGCTGAAATTTTGATAGAATGAAGTGTGTGCGAGGGCGAGTCTGTCTGCCAAGTTTCACGACGATTGAATGATTGTAAGTGATCGAACTAGTCGTCGCAAGATTTGACTTTTTAGCCTGTGGCTCAAGCAAGCAATCAAAGCAAGATTGCAAGATTGCAAGCAAGCAAGATTCCCGCAAGTTAAACTAGATGGATAAAAAAGGAAGAGGAGGCAACTGCCTCCTCTTGCCTCAATGTGGCTACGCCTTTGAAAATCGGTTGAAGCCTTGTGCATCGAGGACGAGCGCGATGGAATTAAGTTACTAATTAGTTAATTAATTAGGTCTAATTAGGCCTACCTCTAACAGTACTTAGAGTACGTGTTTTTGGCACCGAAAGGCGCTATGTTACTTGAATGTCAAGGCACAAACGGTCGAATCTCACGTTCCTAAATACGAGACATCTGAGTCCATAGTCACGCTATCCCACGGTAAAAATCGATTTGGAATGCACAGAGTTGACGATTACCGCTACATCAAAAATGTCACATGACGATTACCGTTACATAAAAACTATGTCACATGACGATTACCGTTACATGAAAACTATGTCACATGATGATTACCGTTACATAAAAACTATGTCACATGACGGTTACCGTTACATAAAAACTATGTCACATGACGATTACCGTTACATAAAAACTATATCACATGACGATTACCGCTATATAAAAATATTTCACATGACGATTACCACTACATAAAAACTATGTCACATGACGCTACATTTCATTATTGCTATTGCACATATCGTTACATATAATAACATTTCTTCTCCACAACACCACGTCACATTAGCTTGCACTATGAAAGTTCAAAGAGCAAAGCGTGTGAAACGACAAGTTGAATCACCTGAGGAAAAGAAACATCATAAAGAGCCCTCAGGGAACTTAAGGGGCTTCAAAGCAGCTTACCGTTATTGTGCTCTGAAGGCGGCATACTTATAAGGCCGTTGACGACGTCCCAACGAAACCATGCAGTAGCACGGAACAATACACAGAATGTGGCCACAACACTCATCACACACAGCTTAGACACTTCATACTGCTTGACACTGTTGCTTATTAGACATAATATACAGTCATATTCATTTTCAAAGAAGCCCACGTAAGTAAATATATATTCTTTATTAAACCAACTGCCTATCCGTACTTTGGTGTACATGCATTAGATAAATACAACGTTCTAATTGTGAACGATTTTCGCCTTAGATTGTCTGCCTGAGGGATAATAATTATGGTCATGCTGTCGGGGGCACAGGGAATAAGGAAGCGTCTCTACTTGGGGGACGGGGGGTATGGAGCCGATGCGACACAATGCCCTTAATATGCATCAATGTCTGCTGTTACTAGTCGTATAATTGTGGCCGTGTCTTGCGAATTATGCTCCTGCCTGTTTGACCCCTAGATATTGACCTTGAACCAATTTTGACCTTACCTGCCTATTGATTTTTTGCTTGGACTGAGCGCCTGTGAGTAAGCTGGATCCCGCGACTTAACTTCTTTGAGCGCTGTAGAAACCTCGAGCTTACGATTACAATAAGTAAACATCAGTTTAAAGACTGCAATCGATAAGTGACTGGGAGCCACTGCTGTGCCAGAAATTACCAGACATTGCTCTCGACCTACGCCTAGGAATTCCTAAGACGTGTGTTTGAAAATCCCTGTATTAAAGAAGATGACAAATTGTACTATTAAGCAATGGGACAAGGATCAGAAAAACCGAGCGTGTTCAAAATAGCAAACAACCATCTGTATAGAAGCACAAGTGAGGTAAATATAGAGGAGGAGAAAGAGACAGACGGAGAAAGAGAGAAAGAGAGAGAGAGAGAGAGAGAGAGAGAGAGAGAGAGAGAGAAAGAAAGAAAGAGAGTGAGAGACAGACAGACAGAGACACAGACACAGACACAGACACAGGCACAGACAGAGACACAGACAGAGAGATAGAGAGATAGAGAGACATACAGAGAGTGAGAGAGAGAGAGAGAGAGCAGGAGGAGAGAGAGAGAGAGAGAGAAAGAGAGACAGACAGACAGACATACAGACAGACAGAGTGAGAGAGAGACATAGACAGAGAGAGACAGAGAGTGTGTGTGTGTGTCTGTGTGTGTCTGTGTGTGTCTATGTTTGAGAGAGAGTGGTAGTAGCTGCTTGTGTCCCATACAGAGCCAATTCGCTCTGTCGTCGTCGGCCAATCTACTGGTCATTGAGCGCTGATAGGCTATTCTTCCGTCTGACGAGTCACCAAGATAAACCCATAATCCTCTTTCGCACGCAGATAGAGTAGCTGGACGACAAAGTACAAACCGCACCAAGTAAAGTCAGATTCAGCATAAAGAAACTGTACCCGTTGTGATCTAACTGAATCCGCTGTAAACTGTATTTCCATTTGAACTATTCTGAAAATTTTGCTATTCGTAATCTGCTATAGGATTACCATAATGATGATTGCCTTGGTATTCGTGAAGAAACACGATGCCATTGCTCAACCGTATAGTAGGCCTAACTTTGATGACTTGTGTACATTGATCTGATCTTTTGTGGGCTATAATTAATCCTCTATCATGGGCGTATTTAGGGGTGGTTTTACCGGTTCAACCCCCCAAATAAGTTTCCGAACATTTTTATATGCTTTTACATGCAAAATACCAAAAACCTTAATTTTTGCGACCATCTCCAATGGAAACCCCCCAAATCTTCAAACCCCTCCGAAATTTTTTCATGGCTACGCCCATGTGCTCTATGTTTTCTTTCTGCTTCATTCTCTTTTTGTTGTTTGGCTGCTGTTCTGCCTCTTTGGCGTAATAAGGTGTTCTTTTATGAAGACTTCCCAAGAGCCAAGACGTTCCAAGTTTTCCCAACACTTTCCATACGAACAGTTCATCAGATTTACTTGCGAGAAGGAGCACGTCTTCGAAAGAAATAATCGGTCAAACGCAGACATTTTAGGCCTAGACTATATAATAGTGCACACTAAATCAGTATAATTATATTTGACCAGTGATGGGCAAAATACTTTTCAAAAGTATTTTGAAAATACAAAATAAAATATTTTTCAAAAGTATTTTGAAAATACTTTTACAAAATACTTTTCAAAAGTATTTTGAAAATAAAAATTAAATAGTATTTTGAAAATACTTTTGAAAATAGTTTTTCAAAATACTTTATCGAAATCAGCATTTTCTAATTTTATTGCTACTCACTAGTGTGTAGGCCTACCGTTGCATCACATTATAGGCCCTAGTGTGTTTGACAGTAATCTGCAGTTTCTAATGACTTGAAGCATGGATATAACTGTAATTGCAATTAGTAACTTCTATTGTGCCGGTGTTTAATGCACAAGGAATAGACCGATGGCACACCAAAATCAAGCCGTGTTCAGGTCAATATCCAGAAGATTAGTCCTTAACATTAAGACAGATAGGCAGCCTATGATGGTGGATAAGCGGTTTCAAAGAGACAATTTATTCTGAAGTTGAGAACGAAATAAACACAGGCCACTGATCATAGCGCACATACACAGGAAGGGAGTTCCAAAATGTTGGTCTAGCAATGGAAAACGCTCGTTCATAACAGTTCTTGATATAGGTATGTATAGGCCTAATGCAAAGAAAATAAGACAAGACCAAACAGAGAACCCTGATATATATCCCGATACAACAAACTCACAAGTAGTTGATGTGGCCAGAATATTATTAATTAAGCATTTTTACATTAAAATAATAATTTTGGCAGACGTTTTGTAAGATTTATTTCTGAAAAGTAGGCCTACTTTACAAAAGTATTTTGGAAAGTATTTTTGAAAAGTATTTTGAATTCTCCAAAATACTTTTCAAAACTATTTAAAAAATACTTTTACAAAATACTTTTCAAAAGTATTTTGAAAATAGAAAATAAAATAGTATTTTCTATTTTGAAAATAGAAAAGTATTTTCAAAATAGAATTGTGCCCATCACTGTATTTGACTATCTATGTAGCTCCTTTTGCAAACTTTTCAGAGGCGTCAATGTGATCTTCAACCGATAACATTTAATAATAATAATGAGAATAATAATAATAATAATAATAATAATAATAATAATAATAATAATAATAATAATAATAATAATAATAATAATAATAATAATAATAATAATAATAATAATAATAATAATAATAATACAAATTGTAAAGCTCAGGTCGAAGAAAGAGCGCTGTAGATGAGCTCAAAAGGTCAATGACAGTCATATGGATTATTTAAAAAGATAAGTCTTCAGCTGTGATTTGAATGTCTCCAGAGATGGCGCATTCTTCACTTAAGGTCAGAAAGCGTGTGGGTCCAGCGATAGAGAGGGAACAGTTGACAAACCTCGTAGAAGACCGTCGGACTCGTAGTTCATAATCAGATAAGGTAGTCTGCTCAGCAAAACATTTCGGCAGTTTACGGTAATCTGACAATAGTTATTGGCGATATTATAAACAATTATACAGTAATATGAGAATCAATTGCATTATTTGCATATAACTTACATGTAATGATTACACAGACTTCATAATTAAGCTGTAATATTCTGTCATGCAATTATTTATTTTACTACCAGTGTTCTTGAACTGGTATCAACCCGAAAGATGCATTTTAGGGTAGTGGCGGTGTGCGGCGAGATCCGAAGTAAACAGACCGAAGACTGGAACCAATTGATTCCAAATAAAAGAATCTGACCTCATCCAATGCCATTGTCTCTCGCCAAAGTCAGTCACCCGCGCTGACGTAGTAACAGAGATGCGAATACAAGTGACGTAGTATGGACCTTGCTGTGTCTCTCTGTCTCTCCGTCTCTTTGTCAGTCTCTGTGTGTTTCGTTCCTTCGTCCGTCCTTCTGCGTCTCGGTCGTTTTGTCCGTCCTGAATTAATGTATCTCTTTGAATTTTTCTGGCTCCCACTAGGCCTGTCGCTCTCTGTATCCTTAAATATGTTTCATCGTTCTTCCTAATACCTCTCTCATTCCATATCTCTTTGTCTCTCTATCTCTCTGTCTCTGTTTCTCTGTCTCTGTTTCTCTGTCTCTGTCTCTCTGTCTATAATCTCTGTCTGTCTGTCTCTGTCTGTCTCTGTGTGTGTCTGTGTGTCTGTCTGCCTGTCTGTCTCTGTCTGTCTCTGTGTGTCTGTGTGTCTGTCTGCTTGTCTGTCTGTTTCTGTCTGTCTGTCTGTCTCCCTCCCTTCCTCCCTCCATATTTTCTCCTTGCCATCTCCGTCCATTCCTCTCTCCTCCTACACCATTTCTCCACCTCACTCTATCTCCCTACATCCGTCCTTCAATCCGTCCCTCCCTTCCTCTCCTCTCCCTCCCCGCCTTCCTTCCTTTAAGTGTCGTCGCTAGAGGCGCTTTAAGACCTCATCAGTGGCTCGTGGTGTTTGTAGCGACGCCTGTGAAACACAGAAGCCCCCTCCTCCGCCTTCGACGCCGTCCAAAAGGCGACGCTGCCTTCGACCCGAAAACTGGGGAACCAGCGGATCGCGAAAATCAATAATTACTTCGATTATTCCGCCGGAAGACCATAGACTTCCGGTCGTAAAGCGCATGCGCCGACAGATGCAAATTTAACGGAAGAGGGGAAAGAGGCGGAGAGGGAAGGAGCGAGAGGAGAAAAGAGTGGTTGAGCGAAGGACGGACGGGAAGGGATGGGGGGTTGAGCTGAAGTTCTGTATCGGATTCGCTTTGCTGAGCCCAAGTACACAATTGACACGCATCAAAGTCGGGTAGGTGACACTTGCACGCAGTGTAGACACGGGGCTGAGATTACGCTTTTCTTATCTGACCTCAACTATAATTTGCAGTTGTACACCCATCCTAAGAGGACATCATTTAGCTTAACCTAATCTTTACTTGTCTTATTTTGTGTAGTCTTATCTCATTTTTACATATCTTCTCTTATCTTCTCTTATCTTATCTGAACTCATCTCATATTTTCATATCTTATTTTTCTTATCTTTTCTTATTTTATCTTAACATATAATAATATCGTCTTATCTTATCTCATCTCATCTTCGCTTATCTTATCTTGTTTAATAATGTCTTCTCTTTCCTTATCATTCCTTATCTTATCTCATAATCTGATCTAATCCAAAACAATCTAATGTAATCTAATGTAATCCAAAATCCAATTTAATCTAATCTAATCCGAAATCCAATTTAATCTATACGACAATGATCAACTGGAAACTAAGGCGATCTAATTGCATTACAATCGAATCTCGAGTAATCTACAGCATAATACAGTTTTCCAGAAACTAGGAAATAGTTGACCAAATGGTCATACATTGATTGTGGCCCACTGAATGTATGTATGTATGTACATGTATGTATGTATATGTATGTATGGTATGGTATGTATGTATGGATGGATGGATGGATGGATGGATGGATGGATGGATGGATGGATGGATGGATGGATGGATGGATGGATGGATGGATGGATGGATGGATGGATGGATGGATGGATGGATGGATGGATGGATGGATGGATGGATGGATGGATGGATGGATGGATAGACAGACAGACAGACACACAGATACATAGATCACGCGATTACATAATATATTCTAATCTGGGAGCTTCTATAGCGCCTATGTAACAAAACTCAAGGCATCAGTGGTTGGTCGCTACTATGCATGATCGTTGGTCAAGCTCCAGACTAAGGCCAGTCGAAAGCCAAGAAGGGTATCCAAGTAGACAATGAAGAAGGCTATGCGGATGAAATGAATCCAGGAAAAGACATGGATATTAGTCGAGATCTGAAGGACAGAACAGGCTTTGCCCGGAAGAAGAGAGTTCCAGAGTCCAGGGCCAGCAAGAGAAGAGAAGCCGACCATATCCACCGAGCAGTCAGATGGAGAAAGCGCGCCGTTCACTACATCATTCGCACACCAGGAACTCACAACGACTGTAATGAATTGCCCCTTATTATACCACAGTGAAATGCTGTATAGGTCTGATGAGATTAGTCATAGGCCTATTTTATTGATCATCAATAGCAATGGTATACATTTCCAGAACAGTCACAGATATTAATATCAAAGGGTAAACCTTAAGGAACACATGGTTCCGCTAAACAGGTCCCCCACTTGGTCTAACCGGGATTCAACTCCAAGGCCAGCCAGAGTCTGGATCAGAAACCCGTTTTACTTCGATCCGTACTGCATTATTATCCCACGCGTTGCGATTTATATGTCTACATCGTCACGTGGTCGTTGATGTAGATCTAGTTCATAACTATGTCAGTCGGCTTCCGGGTCGTGCAAGACGCCGAACAAGAATGTGCCCTAATGAAGAACGTCAAATCTCCGCGATACATGTGTAATTGTGTATCTGCAAGTAGGCCTTGCACGTGTTCTCCTACAAAAACGACGTAGTTTGTCTTCGCAAAACACAGCGGAATGATGTATATTATAATGCCGTGTCGTCGGTATTTGCAATCGTTGAGGAGTTGTAATGGCAGCCAGTGTTCAAAATATTTATGTTTTTCAAAGACAAATTGTCTGGCAATAAAGTGTAATGTTTGTGGCTTGTATTCAGACATTGTTCCATGAATAGGCCACAGACTACCAGAGACGGATCTACAATTTTTGGGACCTGAAGCTTGAACTGTTATGGATTTCCCTTTGCAACTGGTTGTAGGACATAATCTCCGGACAAAATCCCCCGGACATAATCCCCAGATTTTGTGTAGGGCCTAACCCTCCGGACATGATCCCCCTCTGTGCGATTAGCCTGCTTCTGCATTCAATAATGGTAAACCTCAATTGCACAGTTTTTTTCGTTATGTCAGCTCGTCAATTGATGTCGTTATGGTAAAGACTTAAGACGTGTTAATGTCATTCAGGTCTAAACTTAAGACTTCTTATTGTCATTACGTTCACGCACCTAGGTTTAGATCTTAACGTAAGGGTCGGAAATTTGTGACGATGTGTGACATGAGGGTGGGGGGTCTGAGTAGTGTGACGTCACACCAGGTCTATGTTATTAAATTTAACAATTAACAACAATTTAATTTTAATAATAACCACTAATTTTTAGGATTAAGTTTTCATTATTTTTTTAATTATTTTAATGGATTTTGTCCGGGTATTATGTCTAGAGGTATTATGTCCATCTACCTTTGCGGATACTAGACTATAGACACGAAAGATTCTTACATGTACATTTTACAAAATACTCTTTTTTCTGGGTTTCTAGCAACTTTTCTAGCAACATTTTCATATACGACATATGAGAGCTTCTTTGCAATGTCATTTTCTACAGACAATATCCATAAAGAATTTAAGCGCCCTTTTTCAGTCACGGTAGCCCGAGATTTTGTCTTCGTAAAGGTTAGCTTTGAAAAATTCCTCTCTGCTTCACAGCTCGTGATAGACGTTCTCAAGTAGACCCCTACAGCTTACGCGCAGTAGAAAAATTGGGGAACACTTCAATTAGGTATTGCTCACAAATGAGCTGAATAACCTATGCACGATGAATCTTTTAGAGGACGTGTTTTCTTCTGTGTTCTGGGATTTCCTAAGATGCCAATTAATATTCTTTGAATTGATGACACTCGTTTACCAATTTGTGGTCGATATTATCTTTATAATCGGCCCTGAGGCCCTGCATGGGCCCTGAAGCTTCAGCTTCATAGAAGATCCGCCTCTACATGCGAACATAGTAAGCTATAATACGGCTATGATATATTGTTCATCTAATCCCGGGTTGTCTAACATGCGGCCCGCGGGCTGATTTATTGTGTAAAAATGAAGTGAAAGACAAAGTCATTGGCCTTCTTGCATAGCTATTCGCTCGTAACTTGGCTTATCATTTGACAGTGTGAACACATAGCATACAGGTATACGATTATTCATTATGATTATTCCATTATAAATTTTAATCCTGTTAATAATTTCAATAAGTTTCCAGTCTATACCTCATTGGTTTCCTCATTCCTTGCCCTAACTTACACTACCACTAGCCTAATTCTCCTTTAGTAACTAACTGTCAGAGGCTCAGAGCTGAGACAATTTTGCTACCTGTTACTGTTACAAGTCGCGACCTGTCAGATTGATGTTGCGAATAAACGAAATTGGTTGATTGATTGGTTGATTGATCGATTGATTGATTGGTTGGCTGATTGATTGGTTGATTGACTGTTGATTTTGAGTTTAGCGGTGCGTCCCTCGGTGGCCCATTGTGTCAAAAAGTTGGACAGCATTGACCTAATCTAATCTAATCAATTCTTTCCAATCAAATCCATTTAAGTTAAATCAAGTGAATATCTAACCCAGTCTAATCCATTCCGCAGTGCCGGAGCTACAGCAGGGCAAGCCAGGGCAAATGCCCGGTCATAAAGTGGCTGCCAGAAGTTTTGTTCTGCCGAGAAATTATTTGGGGTATAAATCGCTCGCTGCACTGGTTGGCAACTACCCAACATTTTCAAGTCACATTTGAGTGAAGCCAGCGTTGTGCTGTATCTTAACCTTATATTATAACGCTGGCTTCACTGAAATATTATTACCTTATCTTAACTGACAATACCTAACCTAATTAAAGTAGACGACGTCTAACTGCTGACGGAATTTAAAAACAGGTTTTGTCACGACAATTCGTCTACAGACTTCTCGTCTACGGAAATTCGTCTACAGACTTCTCGTCTACGACAATTCGTCTACAGACTTCTCGTCTATACGACAATTCGTCTACAGACTTCTCGTCTACGACAATTCGTCTACAGACTTCTCGTCTACGACAATTCGTCTACAGACTTCTCGTCTATACGACAATTCGTCTACAGACTTCTCGTCTACGGAAATTCGTCTACAGACTTCTCGTCTACGGAAATTCGTCTACAGACTTCTCGTCTACGACACGTCGTCTACAGACATTTTGTCTACCGACATTTCGTCTACAAAGTTATTTTATATTGTCACTTTAAAATGGAGGCTGGATTTATGAGAAAAAACTGTTTCCCTAAATGGAAGTGGGATTGATGAAAACATTCATGAAATGGTTCAATACTGCGAGGTGGAATTCAATCCTTGGAAAGGCGGCTACTTGGGGAGAGATGGACTGCATCTGAATGCTCGAGGTGCGGACATGGTTGCAAGACAACTATACATCATGATGAAGACTTTAAACTTGGTGGGAAGACGGCTAGTGCAGTAAAAAGACTCACTAACTGTCACACAAATAAAGACAAAAAGCCAAGAAAAAAGAAAACGTGCAGTAGTGAAGACAGGAAATATAAGGAAACTGAAGGTAGGAAATGCTAAAGTGTATGTTTGCAAATGTGAGGAGTATTGTAAGTATCACAAAACAAGCAGAACTGGAATTGTATGCAGATAACGAGTCACCCGACATAATTGGAATAGCAGAGTCATGGACAAAACCGGAAATCACAGATAGCGAACTAGCTCTAGATGGATACAGATTATTTAGAAAGGACAGAGCTAACCAGAAATCAGTGGGACATGGGGCTGGAGGGGTTTTGCTATATGTTAAGAGCAATATTAATGCAGTGGAGAGATGGGATATGAGCAATGAGACCTTCAAGGAGAGCATCTGGTGTGAAATTCAAATAAACAGGTCTAAGATACTGGTGGGAGTTTGCTACAGGGTACCAGATGCGACCGAAGAAGCTGATCAAGGGATGTGCAAACTCCTGGAATTGGCTAATAAGGAAACATCCGTGATCATGGGAGACTTCAACTACC
>JACEVL010000321.1:475000-480000 GCA_020284085.1 Aporrectodea caliginosa
CATTAGAACAATGTTGGACCAACTTTCTCCGTCCTTTTTCTAATGTCTTTCTCCGTAATGGGAAGTGGATGCATGCCCTATTGAAAATGTATGCCCTTCATTCTAGGCTTTTTCCGAAATTAGCGTCAGATATTTTAACAGCGCTTTATAAACTGTGGCGGATTCAGGAATTCATTCATTCTCATTCTGAGAATTTCTATAGCACCTCTTCAAGATATCTGCTCAGAGGCGCTCTCTCATATTACGATTAAAAGTGCCACTGCGAACGAATATATTATATCAGTTAGCAAAGTAATGCTCAGTAAGCTGAAAGAATCATCACTGGCGGACCAACGCACACGCGTAAAACCATCCAACGGATTCCCGTCGACAGCTGAAGATGGCATGGATGCTCAGAGAGTAGAGCGGCCACAGGTGACAGCGTTCGCAATGGTATGGATTACAGTAGTTGACATGTTTATATTTTCTCCCTGCTATAGAAAGTCTGTCGGGAAAACACTTTCTGGGGGTTTTTCTCATGACTTCCCTTTGCACTCTGTTAGGTCGCTTCCTTTTTCTTAAAAAACTGAATCCTTTCTTAAAACGTCTACTGCGAACAGTTAATTGAAGCTGATGAAGAACTTTCTAGAGATCTGATGGATGTTTCAACTCACAGCCATTCAACGACCCATTCTGATTTCAATTCCAACTTGCATTTGTCAATCAACTGATCATATGTATGTATGTATGTATGTATGTATGTATGTATGTATGTATGTATGTATGTATGTATGTATGTATGTATGTATGTATGTATGTATGTATGTATGTATGTATGTATGTATGTATGTATGTATGTATGTATGTATGTATGTATGTATGTATGTATGTATGTATGTATACATTATGTATGTATGTATGTATGTATGTATGTATGTATGCATGTACCTACTGTGTGTATGTATGTATGTATTATGCATGTATAATGTCGTATGCTTTATGTATGTATGTATGTATGTATGTATGTATGTATTTGTATGTATGTATGTATGTATGTATGTATGTATGTATGTATGTATGTATGTGTGTGTGTGTGTGTGTGCATGAGTGGGCACCATGTATGTATGTATGTATGTGCTCTGTACGTATGTATGTATGTATGTATGTATGTATGTATGTATGCATGCATGTCTACATTGGGCAATGACTAGATGAATATCAAACCGGTACGCCAGTACTACCCATCGATTCGATTCGAGACTCGATTAGAATTCGAACTTTTACACACGATTCGATTCGAAATTCGATTTGACCGAAAATTTGTGATTCGCAGGTCCCCATTCAATTGACCCTGTAATTACTTGTTCTGCAGATGGGCACCATTACATACTGAAGCTGGTGCTCTTTCGAATAATCGCTAGAGGGCGTATTAATGTGTGGAATGTTCGCTAGATGCCCTCAGTGAGTGTAGTTTCTTGCAGCGGTATTCGCCAGAGGCCGCATCGCGACGATTACTGTTTGCTCCACTTTTCCCAAATGCCAGACACTATTGCCATCTGTTGAATGACTAGTGCAACTCAACTCTTTTTAGATGCTCAGTTAAGCCTACATGAACATAGTCAATAACAATTATAAACTCTAATGTCGACTTATTTACGCGAAGAAGCAGAGATCGGTAATCGAGGAGTTAGTTAGATTAGAAGATTCAATTCACATATAGGTCTATCACACGTACTGTCCAGCTGAGCTGCATCGGTTAAAGCGCACGTCCATTGCGCATAATTATATATAGACGGGTTTGGATGTCGGTATGCTCACCGACAGTAGCTGTTTCAGGGATTTAAATCCAGGGATGTCACCGCGTGTACAAGAAGGGTACCCTAAATGGCGCAGCCCCCGAGCAATTCATTGAAACAAGAACAGAATCTATGACACACGGTCGCTATTGAAAAGCGTGTAAATTACTTTTACAGGGAGATTGTCTATTGTCGACGTCCATTTCCAGTTGCTGGCTCCTCCATTTGGAATTTTCTACCTCCTCATGTTCGCAACTCTTCTACCAAGACTATCTCTAGCCTTGAGCCGAAATATTATCTCTTCCAGTCTGTTTAGTCTACGGTTCTTAGTGCTTCCTGTTGTCCGGCTTCAAAGTGCAGTTCTGACCTTTGTAAGGTGGACATTATTAACCTACACCTACAGTTGTATTGTATTGTAATGTATTGTATAGTCATGAGGATGATAGGCAGATAGAAGGAAACTCAACCAGCTTCAATAGATTCACAGATATCTTATCGTTCGATAGATGACTGAACGGATACTTGGCTTAATTACTTCCTCACTCAGTAAATAAATCGCTGTGTATAGCATATAATCTTACTGCGTACTTGTCAGATTGAAATAATAAACAAAATTATTATTATTATTATTATTTTAATTATTATTTTTATTTTTTATTTTTTACCCGATGAATCTATAATTCCTCAGGTGTCAGATATTAATAAGCAATGTTAACTCTGTAGTGGCCATCTTTGTCAAGATCTGGAAGAACAAAACTGCTGTGGAACGCAACGGCGTTGAAACGTTGGATCACAACCGACAATAATTATTGTTATTATTATTTTTTTTTGCCCCGAGGTATACAGGATCCCTCAAGGACTTAGATATTACTATAGCTGTTGTTATTTGTCTGGAGATGACCCTACTCGTCGGTGTCCTGGTTGGCGAAAGTGCCTCGGAACGCGATTATTATTATTATTACTATTATTATTATTATTATTATTATTATTATTATTATTATTATTATTATTATTATTATTATTATTATTATTATTATTATATATTATTATCATCATTACTATCATCATCATCATCATCATCATCATCATCATCATCATCATCATCATCATCATCATCATCATCATCATCATTATTATTATCATCATTACTACCATCATTATTATAAAGCCATTATTGTTCCTCTAAAATCAGAGTTAATAATAATTGATAGTCAATTGATAGTTATTATTATTATTATTATTATTATTATTATTATTATTATTATTATTATTATTATTATTATTATTATTAATGTTGTTATTATTATTATTAATAATATTATTATTATGTGCGAAAACGTAGCCTACATATAATTATGTGGGTACACCAATTGACTAAGTCATTCAATCGTTCATTCATAAATTATTTGTTCTTTCATTCACTCACTCACTCGTTCATTCATTCGTTTATTCACCCACCCACTATCTCACTCACTCACTCATTGATTGGTCAACTTGGTTGTTCGATGATTGGTTGAAGAAACTGACAACCGTTGGATGGAGATTCAATAAATTGATTGATCGATTGATTGATAGATGAGTATGTTTGTTTTGCTAAGTGCAGATGGCGGCGAGGCCAACGTCCAGCAGAAGTTGTGGCGCGAAATTTCACAGCTCATCTGCTTACTTATTCACTTAAGCGAACTGCGAACTTAATATGGCAAACACCCGGCTTAGACACGACAGAGAGAAAGACGAGCAGAGAAACGGTGGAAGAGACATACAACAGAAATATGGACAAAAACACATACAATAGAGAGACCATCAGCGTGGTTCTCTCTGTGTGTCTTATCGTCTGATAGACAGACACGAACGTAGAGAGAGACAGACAGACAGAGACAGACAGAGAGGCACGGAGACAAAGACAGAGACAGAGACAGATAGAAAGATAGAAAGATAGACAGAGAGGCAAAGAAAATGAAGAGACAGGCACATGCATAGATTTAGAAATATGAGCGGAACTATTGATAATCGTAATCTCGAGATATTCAAGAGTTTTCATTATTCTGTGCAAGAGCCTTTGCTCGATCAGACAGGAAACTCTATAAGAATTTAGTTAACTGCCAATTTCTTATTGTGCTGTATTGAATTGCACTATATTGTATCTGAGCATTTATTGCATTGCATTGCATTGCATTGCATTGTATATCTGGCATCGATAAATGCGCAAATACAATAGAAAATTCAAAATTAACCCACCATTGTCTTCATCGGTTCTTACCACCTTTTCAAGAAAACAAGTAGGGCATACTCGCTTCTCTAGGGAGCACATCCTTTCGTGTTAACTACTGTTAAAGTTAAACGGTTTAAAAGTATTTTGTAAATGATTAGTCGTATTTAATTATGCACGTCCGTCTATTAAACTCTTCATGTTGCAATCCATTTTAAACCTAGGCGTATTCGTTGAGTAGACCTACACTGTGATGTATGGGCTCCTATCAGTGGCAAATAGAGCAGAAGATCAGCATGAACGCGGGATCGATTCCCGCTACCTTCCCCAAGGTCGACTCAGTCTTTCATTCGCCAGATGGCGTTGGTAAAAAAAGCAGTAGGACAGACAGGTCCCTTGCATCGCTGCCACACTGTTAAATTCGACTCCTGTAATAACTTGTGATCATCCGTTCATACAATGAATTGTAGTCAGATCGCGTTCATGCCAGATTGAATCAATAAACGAGGATTATTACTATTATTACTTACATATATACAGGCAAAGATAGACGGACAGGTAGGCAGACAAATTGGTAGGTCTACACAGATATACAGAAGAAACAAAAGACACGTATACAAGTTTCCAGAGGGAGGTGCTCAGACAAAAGAGGAGTGACAGAAAGAGACACATGCAACCAGATATACGCATACAATGAGACATACACAACGATACATACAGAGACACAAAGTCACCACAGGTTGCCATGTGCTACTCAAGCATAATAATTATTATCTGGTTGCGGAAAACCTACATTTTGGCTTACTTTATTTTTGCGTTGAACGTAGCCTGTATTTTAGCGTCTTTTATTATTTCTCCTATGAGGCTTCGTAAATGGAAGTTGGATTGATGAAACTAATTGTTTGTGTTAAAATGGAAGTTTGGATTGACGAAAAGAATTTTTGTGTTGAAATGGAAGTTGAATTGATGGAAATAGTTTCCTCTTGAAACTAGAAGTCGGATTGATGAACATAATA
>JACEVL010000321.1:485000-542500 GCA_020284085.1 Aporrectodea caliginosa
TAGCCTTCCAAACCAGCATAGCGATCTTGAAATTAACACGATCAGCAACTGGAAGCCAGTGTAGCTCACGCCGCATGTAGTCGGATATGTGTGAATATTTCGGCAGGTCAGCCAGAAATCTGGCTGCTGCATTCTGAACGAGCTGAAGTTGACGAATGCGGAACTCAGGGAGGCCCAGGAGGACTCCATTACAGTAGTCAAGACGTGTGAGAACAAAAGAGTGTATTAGCACAGCCGCGGCGAGAGCGTCCTCCGTATAACTCGGATCTGTCTGAGCTCGTAGTAACTTGTCCTTGAGATATGTGTCACATGATCAGCCATCGTAAGCCCACCATCAAGAAGCACCCCAAGATCCCTCACGACATCACCGGACTGTCCACCAAGGGATGCTGATGCAAGGGCATCAATCCTACAACGTGAACGTCTTGTACCGAACCATATAAACTGTGACTTAGTTGGGTTGAGTCTGAGACGATTGGCAGACATCCAGTCATGCACCATCGCAAGTGCACAATGCATTTGTTGTGCGCACACCACCGAGTCCTCAGGTCGACAGGACAAATATAGTTGAAGGTCATCAGCAAACTGGTGAGATGTAGTTAAATGCAATATTGTACCAAAAATGGATTTCTCATATATATCACCGTTTTCTAGCAACTTTGTCTGAAACACAAGCCCAAAAACGCAATATGTTGTAAAATGAGAGTTGGTGTTACATCAGCCGGTTTAATGGTTATAACTTTTAAATTTAGAACCCAAAGTTAGAGCTACAAACAACAATGAATAATAAAAGAATGAAAAAACACCCGGCACAGTGCTGCAGTGAAAGTGTTTTGACTTAGTTCAGAAAATCAGCTTTAGTTTCTATAGTTGGCAACTCCAATCTTGATTTCTTCATTTGAATGATAACACCGTGGCGTAAGTCATGTCCGTAACGCGGCCACAGACTGCAGAAACGTCTTTAATAGTTCTATCCACATCTTGCTAATGACACGGATAGTGAGGTAGAACTACTCGTTCATTGCTGCCAACAGCTTTCGACGTGATGTCTTGCAGGTGTGGAGGTGCGTCAAAGTCGCATTTTTCCCAGTCAGCCATATTTATGTACGAATCAGATGTAAGTTTAACTGTAATAGTTTTCTTGTCAAAGCAACGAATTGTATCACTGGAGCGAGTATTTCTAGCCATTAGATTTGTCTCACATGAAAATTTCCCTATTAGGCCTATATTCATCTTCATCGCCAACAAGATATTCTCAGGATTGCAAAGTAGCTGTTTTTCTGAAGTAGGCCTACTGGAGTTATGACAGCTTGGTCAATTATGTCAAGTTTCTGGTACAATTATAGCATGAAGAAGATGTTCTTTGCCCCATCCTGGCACGACCGATGAGGTTTTATATTAAACCATGATGTTGCATAGAAATTCAGTATGAATTTTACAAAGCGTTGCAGATTATAGGAAGGACATTCTTGGCAAGCATACAACCTAAGCAATCGGTTGGCTTTAGTTAGCCATCTGGCATGACTGAGTGCACCTGGTTAAGTGGTCTGCAAGTAGGAGATGTGATTCTCACTAGCATTGTAGCCACATTGAATCTGCAGACATATTTTAAGCAAGTAGGCCTACAACTGATCTTTACTTAGGTCATTCATCATCGTATCTTCAAGTTCAGCAACACAACCTGAAACAGGAGAAAATTCAATGATTGGTTTCTGTTGTGAGTCAAATTCCAACATGTCTGATATCTGTCCTTCTGCAGTTCCTGGACCAGTGGTCTTCCCATTAACGACTTCCATTAGCTTCTTCTGAATCAATTCGTTAGCATGCATTAAACAAACTAACCACTGAAGAGATCTTCTGAGATGAAGTTCAATGTTTCGGATTACTCCATTGTTTCAACCGGTATTCACAGCTGTTCCAACACAAACGGGTGCTCGTAACGTTGGTTCTGATCTACTATGTGTAATCACGGACAAAATTTCTCTTGAAATACATATATCTGCAGGCTTTTCTGATGCAGCAGCAAGATGTTCAACATAACTTCGGCTAGGGATGCACACCAGAACACAGTGTTCTTCTTTGATTTTTCGATGAGTGTGCCCTGCAGGGCCAGCACAACGTGTAACTGTGTGTGTATTGTCTAATGTGTGTATTAATGTGATTGTGTATGTATGAAGTATGTATGTATGATTGTATGTATGTATGTATGTATGTATGTATGTATGTATGTATGTATGTATGTATGTATGTATGTATGTATGTATGTATGTATGTATGTATGTATGTATGTATGTATGTATGTATGTATGTATGTATGAGCACGTGTTATAGCGCCCCTTCAAGATGCAAGAGGCGCTCCCGACTACAGCGCGGACACTGAATCGGAGTTTCATGCCGAAGCGCATGATCAATTGCGAGTGAAGGACTTGCCCAGGGTCCCTACGCGACGGCTTGAGGTGGATTCGAACCCGCAACCCTCGTGCTGCAAGGCACCGAACATACCCCTACACCGCGCCCCACAATATAATATAGTGTAATATATTATAGTAGCAATTAATGGGTTTTCATGACCCCATTGTAATAATATTAATAAATGTGTATTAATTTCTAATGAAATATATTACGTCACACATCTTTCAAAGTTGCGACCCCTAGATATGATACAAAATATGAAAATGAATTATTTCATTAACCAGTAGATGAGGGAGCTTCTATTTATTATTGTCTGGTTGAGGCAACTGCGATTTGCCCCACCCTAAAAGACACATATGCGAACAAAGCCCAAATGGTCCAGCCATAGGCTACTAGCCAACATCTTTCGACAAGATGATAGAAACTTACTGACGCCATAATATGCAGCGCTTTTCGGACGTACACAACCCTTCGTCTACAGACATTTCGGTAACCAAACAAAACGAGTAACAATACTTCTAGTAAATTGGCATAGACAAGTTTTTTGGTTACGCAGGAGACCAATAAGGGGCCGAAGGTTCCGCTAGTCAGGGCCACTTGGAGAGAATAAGTAGTAAATAATTATAGTATTCAGGCCCACAAAATAAACTTAGGATAGTTAGTCTTAACTATTTCTTAACTAATACATACATTTACAATACATGTGCACATTTACCGAATTTTGGTATTCGAAGAGAAGAGATAAGTGGGTGGGTGAATGAGAGAGTGAAAACATTTGAGCAGAATCGATATGAGGGAAATGTGGATGATCACAGCCAGTGAAATTACTAGGTTTCGTGTAGAATGTGTGTGCTTATAGTGCGCGTTTGAAGAGATGTAGATGAGGCAAGGAGCGTAAGATAAGAGGGATGTCGTTTCAAGTTTTAGGTCCAGCGCATTTGATGGAGGAGAGTCGAGTAGGCCCTATTGGTGCTGGCGAAGAGGATGTAAAAAGAATTCTGGTTTCTTGCGGGATGATTATGGATACCTGTGTTAAGAGGATAAGAGCTTTGGTAAACTTTAGGCAGTAAATTGTGGATATATCTCTAAACAAATATACCTTAATAGACCATATATTTAATAACTTTGCTAATTATATTATTGAATCTGCTATCTTAGTGGCTGACATATCTGACCACCTATCCATCATAACCTAACTTCTCAACACACCTGACCTGACTTTAACCCGAATGTAGGTGCGATTGATAAGACCAGGAATATAACCCATGAAACCACTTCTACCTTTAAAAGCTTTCTAATTAATGCTGACTGGACACCAGTTCAACAACTCTGTATAGAAAATTCATTCATTCGGGAATTTATATGGCGCGACTTCAAGGAAACTACTCAGAGGCGCTGCCGACTCAAATGCGACCAAAAAGAACAGTTTTGAGTTTAGTGAGGACAGTTTCAGGCAGAGTCCCAGGCGCAGACACAGCTCCAAAGAAAGACCATACCAGATCACAGGGCCTAACCCAGAAAAAGCTCGATTCCGCATTGTTGCGGTACGAGCAAACAGAACCAGTAGAAATCCTTTTTCTGCGTATAGGTAGATAAAAAATTTGGTATATGTACACCCACACATGTATATATATATATAATATATATATACATAATACATAAGTTTAATACTTATATATATAAATATACGCAATATGAGCATCATACGCCCATATGAACCGCATATGTATATGTTTATATATATATATATATATATATATATAGGCCTACAGTAACTGTTATATATATATCCGTCGATTGGTGAGATTGGTATTAATGCGTCGAAGCAATCATCGCAAATCCGCTATGGTTTTTGTCTGGGCACGCGTCGTTCGTCAACCGGCGGCTGCGGCGACAGACTTGAATGCGCTGAGGATTCTCGGCGTCATATAAATAGTCCTTAATCCGTTAGTAGCGGATTATCTTTTCATTAACTCCTCTCCGACTCGATTCAGCCGCTAAGTACCCGGATGAAAGCGACCGACTGCATTCTGTCGGCTCAGCAGATGAACAGGCAGACACCAGTAGGTGTTGGATGATGATGCCCTTATATGGTAAGGTAAGGTAAGTTCAATTAAGTTAAGGCAAGATAAGGTGAAGTAAGGTCAGGTATGGTAAGGAAAGGTAAGATGTAAGGTAAGGTAAGATTAAATTAAGGTATGGTAAGGTAAGATGAATATGAAGATAAGGTGATGTACGGTAAGATTAAGATGAAGGTAAGATAATTTAAGGTAGGGTAAGATGAAGGTAAGGCAAGGTAAGATGATGAAGGTAAGGTAAGATAAAATGAAGGTAAGGTAAAATGAAGGTAAGATGAAAGTAAAATGAAGGTAAGGTAAGATGAAGGTAAGGTAAGATAAAATGAAGGTAAGGTAAAATGAAGGATTAAGGTAAGATGAAGTAATAAGATAAGATAAGGTAAGGTAAGGTAAAGATGAAGGTAAGGTAAGGTAAAGGTAAGGTAAGTAAAATGAAGGTAAGGTAAGATGAAGGTAAGGTAAGATAAGATGAAGGTAAGGTAAGATGAAGGTAAGGTAAGATGAAGGTAAGGTAAGTAAGATGAAGGTAAGATGAAGGTAAGGTAAGGTAAGGTAAGATGAAGGTAAGGTAAATAAGATGAAGGTAAGGTAAGATAAGATGAAGGTAAGGTAAGATAAGATGAAGGTAAGGTATGGTAAGATGAAGGTAAGGTAGGTAAGATAAGGTAAGGTAAGATAAGATGAAGGTAAGGTAAGATAAGATGAAGGTAAGGTAAGGTAAGATGAAGGTAAGGTAAGGTAAGATGAAGGTAAGGTAAGATAAGATGAAGGTAAGGTAAGATAAGGTAAGGAAGATGAAGGTAAGATAAGATGAAGGTAAGGTAAGATAAGATGAAGGTAAGGTAAGGTAAGATGAAGGTAAGGTAAGGTAAGATGAAGGTAAGGTAAGATAAGATGAAGGTAAGGTAAGATAAGATGAAGGTAAGGTAAGATGAAGGTAAGGTATGGTAAGATGAAGGTAAGGTAAGATAAGATGAAGGTAAGGTAAGATAAGATGAAGGTAAGGTAAGGTAAGATGAAGGTAAGGTAAGGTAAGATGAAGGTAAGGTAAGATAAGGTGAAAGGTAAGATGAAGGTAAGGTAAGATAAGATGAAGGTAAGGTAAGATGAAGGTAAGGTAAGATGAAGGTAAGGTAAGATGAAGGTAAGGTAAGATAAGATGAAGGTAAGGTAAGGTAAGATGAAGGTAGGTAAGGTAAGATAAGATGAAGGTAAGGTAAGGTAAGATGAAGGTAAGGTATGGTAAGATGAAGGTAAGGTAAGATAAGATGAAGGTAAGGTAAGATAAGATGAAGGTAAGGTAAGATGATATGAAGGTAAGGTAAGATAAGATGAAGGTAAGGTAAGGTAAGATGAAGGTAAGGTAAGGTAAGATGAAGGTAAGGTAAGATGAAGGTAAGGTAAGAGGTAAGGTGAAGGTAAGGTAAGATGAAGGTAAGGTATAAGGTGAAGGTAAAGATGAAGGTAAGGTAAGGTAAGATAGTATGGTAAGAGTAAAGTAAGATAAGATGAAGGTAAGTAAGATGAAGGTAAGGTAAGATGAAGGTAAGGTAAGGTAAGATGAAGGTAAGGTAAGGTAAGATGAAGGTAAGGTAAGATGAAGGTAAGAAGGTAAGATAAGGTAAGTATGTAAGGTAAGGTAAGTAATGAAGGTAAGGTAAGGTAAGATGAAGATGAAGGTAAGGTAAGATGAAGGTAAGGTAAGATGAAGGTAAGGTAAGGTAATGAAGGTAAGGTAAGGTAAGGTAAGGTAAGATGAAGGTAAGGTAAGATAAGGTAAGGTAAGGTGAAGATGAAGGTAAGGTAAGATGTAGGTATGGTAAGGTAATGTAAGATAAGATGAAGGTAAGGTAAGATGAAGGTAAGGTAAGATGAAGGTAAGGTAAGGTAAGATGAAGGTAAGGTAAGGTAAGATGAAGGGTAAGGTAAGGTAAGATGAAGGTAAGGTAAGGTAAGGTAAGGTAAGATGAAGGTAAGGTAAGGTGAAGATGAAGGTAAGGTAAGATGAAGGTAAGGTAAGATGAAGGTATGAGGGTAAGGTGTAAGGTAAGAGGTAAGGTAAGATGAAGGTAATAGTAAGGTAAGGTAAGATGAAGGTATAGTAAGGTAAGATGAAGGTATAGTAAGGTAAGGTAAGATGAAGGTATAGTAAGGTAAGGTAAGATGAAGGTATAGTAAGGTAAGGTAAGATGAAGGTATAGTAAGGTAAGGTAAGATGAAGGTAAGGTAAGATTAAGGTACGGTAGGGTAAGGTAAGATGAAGGTAAGGTCAGGTAAGATTAAGGCAAGACAGAGCAAGGTGAGGTAAGTTTAACTAAGGTACGGTACGGTATGTCAAAGAAATTCAAGAAATATGGACTACATTTTGTCAAATTTGACAGCATATTGTCAGGTGTTCAATTTAATATGAAGAAATATAAGGAAATCTTTGGAAAAGTAAATTATGGTAACGTCGGGTGAAGTAAGGCAGGGATAGGTAAATAAAGGCGCGACTGTGTTAGATGAGGTACAGTGTGTTATATGTTACTGTAATATTTTGTACCGGTAATTGTAATTGAACATTTATATAGCGCCTCTTCAAGGTATGATAAGATGGCATGATATGATAAAGTAAGTTAAGAAAAGGTGGGTGAAGATAAACGCAAGTTTGTGTTTGAGTCCAGGTCTCCGTTTAAAATCATGTATAAGTCTGATCAGGTAAATGTAGATGTAATTGTAGGGCAAAAACATTTATATATCGAACTTGTATGACCTCGAACGTGCTCATGTTTTAATGAAACCATCGGGTGAGACCCTCACTACAGTTGCACGTTTGAATGGACCGTCCTATAGTCCAATATTAACTCTCCGAAGTAATCCACCATCGGAATGCCAACCCGCATACTCACGGACAGAAAGGTCATGGGATGTGCGCTCTAACCAATGTATCTAACAGAGCCATTGTGAGCTCAAGTCAGGGTATTTACCTTAATTTTCTAATATAGCCCATTAATGCGCAACTTTTTATCTTCAAAGATGTTATGCCTATTGTATAATTTTGTACGTTTGTTTACCCAAAGCAGTTCAATTTCGTTAAAATTGTGTTCCGTTTTACTTGGGGCACACCTGAAAGTTAGCGTCCCACTAGTGGGACGCTATGGGACGCTATGCACTACAGGGTACAGGTTGTTATCATATGCTGCAATGCATTTAGTTGATGCATAAATTTATCGGAATTGAAATATAAATATGTAATGATTGTTCAAAGGCCAATAACATTCAGTTGAAGTAATGCTAGTCTTGCTGTTTGGAGTGAAATGCACCATTCAGAGCATTTATATAGTGCCTCTTCAAGAACATACTCAGGTGCGCTCAAAAGCAACGGTTCTGTAAGGTCACTGAACACTTTGAACACACTCTTTTCGTCTTCGTGCCAGAGAAGAGCGTCGCTGTGTTGTTATGACTGTAACCGTCACAAATAATCATAATCATA
Organism: Aporrectodea caliginosa; assembly: GCA_020284085.1. Taxonomy (NCBI): domain Eukaryota; kingdom Metazoa; phylum Annelida; class Clitellata; order Crassiclitellata; family Lumbricidae; genus Aporrectodea; species Aporrectodea caliginosa. The sequence continues at coordinate 492,963 of JACEVL010000321.1, forward strand.
GCCTACCCACAAATTTTATAGCTTCAATTCGCAAGATAACGTAATATAATAAAGCAAGATATTTATAAGGGAGAGAAACCTTTAAAGGAGCGAAGTCCCAATAGCAGGGTTACCCAAGTACAGAAAGAGATAACAACAGGTTGTGCAGTACAACTAAATGTTATATCTTAACTACTTAACTAAGACAAACAAAATGAAAAGTCATAAGTGAATGTGTCCTCACCGAGTAATAATTATGAACTTTTCCGTAAATCCTTCATGCAAGGCAGGAGTGCTTACCATAGATAGGTGGCAATAAGGGATAGATTGCCAAGAAGCTAGCAGTGTAGCTTGCGGTTGAATACAGAAATACAGGGAGATTTCCGGATGGTTAAAGGAAGATTATTCCAAGTTCTTGGGCCAGCGCTTCTGATTGAGAATTTCCGAGTATTCGTTCTCATGAAAATTCATTCCTCTAAAGTTGACAGAGGTTTCAAGTTCTAACATTATAAGGATTAAAACGGGATGTTAAGCTAAAGAAGTCCGCAAAAGCCTCGATCAGTAGATTATGTGAGCATTTAAGCATAAACTCCGAGATTTGTTTAATTCTGATCATTTGGGAGGGTAGTGCATTTAATTTTCCCCAAGATAATTCTTGCCGCCCATTTTTTAAAGCTGTTACCCTGACCAAATAAACGAGAAGAGTAATTAGAGGCCCAGACTACATTGAAACAAGAAAGACACAAATATATAAATATTATGAAGTACATAATTATGCTCTCTTTTCTTGTCTTTTGTCTATCTTTGACATTCACATATTTATGTCATATAATATTATTGAACTTCACAATCAAGTTGTAAACCCTCTGTTATAAATATAACTATTAATATTATAATATTACTTATAATTTTAATCGGTTATCTATATAACTGCATGTATGAAGAATCAGAAAAGGCGCTGTATAAATATTCGGAAAATAGGTTTTTATTTTGTATATATATATATTAGTGGATACATAAATGTATACACATACCACTAAACATGGTAAAGTATATTATATACATATAAATTCACTCAGACTTGCATATATAGGTATTTTATTGTATAAACGTAATTGAATATTATAGATATATTGATATTTAAAGACACGTATTGTATGCATGTGTGCAGATGTGTTTTGTATGTGTGCATGTCGACATAGCTGTGTATATGCAATTATGCATATGTATATAATAATACGTATATGCAATTGTGCGTACATGTATGAGCTCTAGTGTGCTTCGTGATATATGGGTTGCGTAGGAATACAACGCATTCAACGGACTACTTTGTTGATAATCCGCGCGAGAACAGAGATCAACGCCGGAAATTGGTGGAATCCATCGATAGGAGGCGCTGCTGAATGGGGTTTGGGCGAGGGGGTGGGTCCGTGGGGTAGAGAAAGAAAAGGAAGGTGGATTGAGCGGCCTTCTGACTGTATGATGCCGGCGGATGCTCATACGAGGGGGAGATGGAAGGACGGAGGGAAGAGGGAGGAGTGGGTGACTGCTGGTCGAGTTGTGATGGAAGATAATCCAGACTAAGAATGTTTTTATCGACAGGGGACAGGTGCCAGAACGAAATCCACCACATTCAAGGATTATGAGACAGGCAGAAGGCAGCTAGGCAGACAGGCAGGCAGGAGGGCAGGCAGGCAGGCAGGCAGGCAGGCAGGCAGGCAGGCAGACAGGCAGGAAGGAACAGACAGGCAGGCAGACAGCAGGCAGGAACGAAGGCAGGAAGGCAGGAAGACAGGCACGCAGGCAGGCAAAGAGATACATACAAACAGGCAAACAGACAGACAGAAAGGTAAACAGACAGAAAGTCAAGCAGAGAAGCAGGCAGACGCACATGCATACAAACAGACAGAAAGGCTGACAGACAGACAGACAAACAGACAGACAGGTAAACAGACAAAGAGCCAGAAGTAGACAGACAGACAGACAGGCAGATAAACAGGCACACAGACAGGCAGGCATGTATGCCGACAACACAGACATTCTGTTTTGATATCTCGTTAAAGACAACACAAAAGCGCACACATGCATTTTGACACAAGACTAGTATGCGCACAAAACAGAAACAACCACACAGAAGATGATCGGTCTTTCAGCCAATGAGTCACGGAGACATGCGATAAAGAGAGGAAGAGAGACAAACAGACAAACAAATTGACTAATGTAATGTAACTGAACATTTATATAGCGCCCTTCAAGATATCTACTCGGAGGTTCTCTCTGCGCTAGACTATTCGATGTTAAATGTCATTACAAATGAATAATATATATTGCATCAGTTAGCAAAACAATGAGACCATTGTTTCTTTAAAGTTATTTCTTTGATACTGTAAGCGCTCATTTTAACTTCACACAAATCGTTTTTGCTGTTCTTGGGGGGAGTTCACTCCTTGTGGCGAAACCTTCAGGAAGAAGCCAGGTGCCTTCCACCGCGCACGGTTCATGGCAAGACTACTGTATGCATTGAAAATCTTTTTGTTCAGGGAACCTGGCTTCAAATTGAGAAAGCGAGAAAAGCATGATCTCGGGGATTTCTTTGTATTCGGTGTTGGTGCCATACACCAAACCGACATCCCTACCGAATAAAAGTCATGCAGATAAAACGAAATATATACGCCGAGAGAGAGACAGACAGACAGACAGACAGACAGAGACACACAGAAACAGACACAGAGACAGAAACAGGCAGAGACAGACACACAGAGACAGACAGACAGAGACAGACAGACAGACAGAGACATACAGAGAAAGACAGAGAGAGAGAGAGAGAGAGAGAGGCAGAGAAAGACAGGGAGACAGAAATAGAGAGAGAGAAATAGAGACAGAGACAGTCAGACAGACAGAGACAGAGACAGAGAGGAAAGAAAAGAGAGAGAGATAGATGAAACGATGGACATAAAGTCTACGTGCACGACACGCCTTCGAGAGTGTCGCAGAAATGAGCGACATGACCGATGCCAAAGAGCTGCAGTGCATTAAACCACTCATGAGGTCCGACACGATCGCTTTGACTGCTTGGTCTCGTGAACTGCGACCTGGGTTGGAAGAGGGTGGAGGAGGTTCATGAACCCCGCGGGAGTCGCGGGCGCAGTCGTAGGGAGCGAGAGGTTTAATATCTTATTGGTTAGTCGGAGTGTAATGGTTGGCGTCGAATGGAATTCCATTCGCCGGGCAATCTGTACGAATGACCAGAGACGATGGGACGAGACAATGTCCGGTCGATTTACAGCGGAAAGGCAGGCGATCAGACGATCGACCCCGACGATGGAACGCTCAGCGACCTCTGCTGGAGAGAGAGGGGCAGGCAGAGACTGAGAGAGACAGAGACGGAGAGAGACAGAGAGTGAGTGAGAGACAGAGAGTGAGAGAGACAGAGAGTGAGAGAGACAGACAGAGAGACAGAGACAGAGAGTGAGAGAGAGACAGAGAGTGAGAGAGACAGACAGAGACAGGAGACAGAGAGTGAGAGACAGACAGAGAGTGAGTGAGAGACAGAGAGAGAGACAGAGAGACAGAGACAGGAACAGAAGTGAGAGAGACAGAGAGAGAGAGAGAGAGAGTGAGTGAGACACAGACAGAGAGAGAGACAGACAGGAGTGAGAGAGAGAGAGAGACATACAGACAGAGCGAAAGTGAGAGTGAGAGAGAGTGAAAGAGAGACGGACTGACTGAGACAGAAAGAGAGAAGGAAGTGAGAGTGAGAGACAGATAAACACGAACACTAAAACATACATGCAGACAGACAGTGGGAGTGTGATAAAGTGAGATAGAGCGATAGAGCGACCGACAGACAGACAGAGAGTAAAAGTGAGAGTGAGTGAGAGACAGACAGACAGAGAGAGAGAGGGGGAAGAGAGGGTGAATAATCGAATGCCCTCGAGACTCATACATCCGTCGAATGTTGGCCTCTTGTCTTCTCCTCGTCGGTATGTGACGTAACTGTAAAGTGATATTCGCTTCAAATATACTCGACGTTGATTGGTAGTAACAGAGTCTAGTCTATTTTAGGTTAGACTATAGTCTGATCTGGTATAGTCCAGTTCATTCCAGTGCAGTCCAATTCAGTTCCATGCATTCCAATTCAATCCCATGCGGTCCAATTCAGTCCTATGCAGTCAAGTTTATTCCAGTGCATTCCAATTTAGTCTTATACTGTCCAATTCAGGTCTATGCAGTCCAGTTCAGTCTATGCAGTCCAGTTAAAGTTCTCTGCAGTCCAGTTCAGTCCTATGCAGTCCAATTCAGTCTCATGCATTTCAATTCAATCCCATGCGGTCCAATTCAGTCCTATGCAGTCCAGTTTATTCCAGTGCATTCCTATTCAGTCTTATACTGTCCAATTCAGTCCTATGCAGTCCAGTTCAGTCTATGCAGTCCAGTTCAGTCCTATGCGGTCCAATTCAGTCTCATGCAGTCCAATTCAGTCCTACGCCGTTCAAAGCCTAAACTAAATATTCAAGTTCTGGACTAGTTTATGAACGTTGTTAAAAGTGACAGCCATCACAGAGAGGTTCTACGGTCGTTCAGCTGGCTACTGGCGTGGCGAATGCATGACCTGGATGCATCTAGTCGTCTGCGGGATAATTTTTGGACGCAGCGTATTCTACCATCAACCCAGAGAGGGTCAGTCGGTGATCGTAATCGTGTGTCGCGAACGCATTATTCGGTTGTTGTTGATTCTATTCTCGATCGACGCAACACAGACCAGTTCCTGTGAACACTGTATTTACTTTTTACCCTGTATTGGTTCGGTTCTACGTGCGTGAAAGAGATCACCGGTGGTGACTCTTCCAGCACCATTTGCCAAAAAACGAAGTCGTTTTTTCTTATTGACTCTAACTTCATTGAGGATAGCGAGAAGCATCTTTGAAAGGTTTCTATGAGGTCTACTACATCAGCTGCTACGTAATTGCGTATGTATGTGTGCCACGTTAGCCGACTGGTTAGCACTATCGTCTTGTAACGCGGAGTGTCGGGTTCCAGTATCCTCTGACGTGGTCACTGTTTAGAGACAGTCAGCAAGTACACGCACAATAGCTGAACACCATAGATTAATAGTTTGTCATAAAATAGTGGTGCCTAATAAGCACAGACATGGTAATATCTATAACCAGCAGTAATGTAATGTAACTGAACATTTATATAGCACCCTTCATATAGCTACTCAGAGGCGCTCTCTGCGCTATATAGTCTATAAGATGCTAAATGTAATTACGAACGAATACTACATCAGTTAGCAAAACAATGCACAGTAAGCTGAAAGAGTCACCAGTGGCTCTGTAATATACACATTCTACGTGATAGTTGCACAATGACACCGATCGTCCTGCATGGACAGAAGCTGTAACAGTGCGAACGTGATGTACATCTTGACATCGACTGGAAAGAAATATCTTTCCAGCAAAGTTCTGATCCGCAGACGTCTCTCTATTGTCAGTTGAAGAGCTATGCAATCGACGAACTCGCCACTCGAGTGGATGGGCAAAGAGATATTTCTGGCTAATGGCTGAACTTCTTCGGCAAATCCATTCCCACTCCGTCTGCATTAGCAGAAGGGTCTGGGAACTACGCAGCTGAACTTCTGCACGCCGACCGCTGCATTGTTCTCATATTTATCGCAAAGTCATAATTCAACGACAGTTGATAATCAGGTTCATTCGGGGGAAGAGGGGAGGTCTGGATTATCGCATTGCGCAGAAGAGGCTGAATTGTGGTGCTTAAGACGTGGACTATAATTCTGAGAAATCATCACCAGTGGCAGTTAAGCTGGCTCTCTGGCACGGTTTTTGTGTGGCGATGAGAAATTTCGGATATTTACGTTACACTACGTAACTAGTCTACGTTAGAATGACCACAATCTACACCTTGTGTCACATCATACATTATTTTGTGTGTGTGTGTGTAGGTGGGCTGTGTGTAGGTATACGTATGTGTAGAAGTGTGCATGTGATGTGGGTATGCATGTGTTTAGGTATATATATGCGTGTGTGTATACGTATGTGTGTATAAGTGTTCGTGTGTGTGTAGGCATTCGTTTGTGTATGCAGATGTTCGTGGGTGTGTGTGTTAGACTGTTAGTATGTATGTGTGTTCGTGCGTGTAGGTTTTCGTGTGGGTGTATTCTACACAGTAAGACCATTCATCTGTTGCGCTGTATGCTATTTATTTCTAATTTATTTTTGATTAATTAACTAATTAATTTGTCTTCGGACATTGTTTTGAGAAGCTGACGGATCATAGCTACCTCGAGGCAAAGAATTAATTAGTTAGTTAATTAAGTAATTAGACAATTAAACAATTTATTACTCTATTACACTATGTCTACTCGGAAGGAAAGTCTGAATAATGCAAATTATACAACACTATAATCCAGTCTTACGACATGACGAAATATAAACACTTTACATCACGTTACAAAACGAACGATAAGAAGAAAGGACAAATAAGAGAAAGAACAAAGACTAGAACGCGAAAAAGAACAGAGGGAAGCCAGACAAATGAACAGATCCAACATCATCCAAGAGAACAAATTCGAGAACCACTGGACACAAAGAAACGCAAGCAGAGACATACAGATATAGGAAACTGATGAAAGACGTTTGGACAGGAACAGGAGGAAACAGGAAGACATGCATACATACATTCATACATATATACAAATATGTTCACACACAATCACGGACAGAAACATAGACAGACACACAGACAGAGGAAGAGAGGGATATATAGAGACAGATAGAGACAGATAAGATAGTTAGAGAAAGATAGTAAGAAAGAGATAGACACAGATATGCAAGACTTAATGCCCAGTGACAAAGAGCCAGAAGATATATGAACAAGATATATAGACACAGGCAGAATAAGAACGATACAGAGAACGAGACACACACAGACATCGAGACAGACAATGGAAACAGCTTGTGTGAATGGCCGACGCCGTCAGCCAGAAATAATATTGAAGTACGGCGTCGTGTAACGATTCAATAAAATTCTTAAAACGACCGCATATACTAAACCAGACGACGCAACGTTCGCGCTCTTCAATATCCGCTCCATCCGCCCCTATATTTCCGCCGAATCGTTTATCCATTTCCTCGCATTGTCCGCCGTCTTGTTGGCATCCGGCTGCAGCCTATATTCTTCATTTTCGATGCGCCGAGCAATTCCATTTCCTCGTGCGAATATCATCCCGCAATTAAATTGGGGCGTCAGCGGACGACAGCCGTCAGAGGAGGAGATGGAAAGACGATGACAGAGCCCGATTTCTGGATTTGTGCTTCGATGGCCCTCTTAACGTAATCGCTAAGTCATTTCGGCTGACGGCTTCCCACGGAAATCTATAAAGGCCCAAGATGATGATGCACTTCTCCAGGACATGTCTCGCTGCAAGCAGACACAATCGGTAGCCGACTGGTTAGAGCAGAAGTGTGGTCCGCCGAGCCCTTTAGGGTTCCGCGATGGGAAGACAAGGGTTCTGTGAAGAAATTGGATAATAGGGTTGTTTGGTTGTGCTGTCACATTATAAATCAGCCTATGAAGACATGGGTTCCGTACCAAAATTACCTATATACTGCATTGCAAGGGACATAGTTTAAACTTTATTTTCTCCTATCAGTCATTTTGTTTAAAATCTTCTTGGGTAAACGAGCACTCAATTATTCATAATTGTGTAATTAATTAAACCAACATGTAGGCCTATATTGCTCGGCTTCGCAGGCGCTACTTATGCTATAAAATGTTTTGCTTAGGTCGGGGTTCCGCCAAAAGATCTCCAAATCAAAAGGGTTCCATAGCAAACAAGATTGGAAAGCACTGGATTAGAGCAATCCTTCCCAATGTTTTTTGGTTACGGAACACTCGTTTTGACATGAACATTTATGACGGAACATCGACCTAAACAAAACAGGTTATGGTATGATCGTCTTAAACGGTAGTCGGAGTATTTACAGTTTTAATCCATAAAAATAGATGGATTAACTATTGCTTTAACTTCGGAGCCTGGTTTATGATGTAATAACGCATTCAAACAACACCTTAGTCCGATTTCCTCACGGAAACCTTACCTTCCCCTCAGGGAACCATAGGGTTCCGCGGAACACACTTTGGAAACACTGGGTTAGAGCACTCACCTTGCAACGCAGAGAGCACGGGTTCAAGTCTCCCCTGAGACGATTACTGTGTACAGACCCAGAGAAAGCCCTTCACTTACAATTGCTCAGCGCCATCGATTGATGCCTGGTCTTTAGATAGTGGCGGTAAATAAATGCAAAATAATAGTAATAATAATAATGATGATAATGATATCATGGCCTGAACTCTCAAGATGTACGCTCAGACTAAATCCTCCGAGCTTTTCAATGTTCTACATCAACGTACCGGGTTATTGGCCACACTTGATGTGCTAAATATCCAGCCACTGTATGAGGCTTCGGAGAACATCAACGGTCAAATTTTAGTGCCCGATGTAACCAGACATTACCTTGAAAAGACTATGGGAAGAACAGAGGAATATATTATGTATGCGTAGATATATTGTATTGTACTGAATTGCTTTGCATTTTATAATATTGCATTATATTGTATTGCAACATTTTGCATTGTTTTGTGTTGCATCATATTGCATTGCAGTGTATTGCATCATATTGTTATTATTTATTTATTGTTTTGTTTTGTTATTTAGTTGTTTGGCTATGATTTAGCCCTAAAATTGTTATTTAAGTTGAATTTTCTATAACTATGATCATAAAAATCGTCTTGCCATCAGTAAATGTATATGGAAAAGGGCATGCAATGATTATTTTATCCTTTAGGGCTGTCCTGTTGACGGCATCAGCAGATTATAAAAAAAAATGACTGATTGTAATTGTGCTGTTGTTGATTCAATAAACGGCTGATTGATTGATTGATTGTATTGCAGCATGTTGAATTGCATTGTATTGCATCATATATTATACTGTTCTGTATTGTGTTGCATTGTATTGCAGTTATTTTTATGGCATCGTATTTTGTTGTATTGATTGTATTCTCATGAATTGATTGTATTTTACTGGACTGATTGTCTTTTAGTGTAGGCCCTATTGATTGCATTCTATAATAATGATTGTATTCTTTTGTACTGGTGGTATTTTATTGTGTTGATTGTATTGTATTTTATTTTACTGCATTTTATTTAATCACGTTGTATTCTATTTTGTAGGAGGTAGGGGAAATGGGACATCATGCGTCTCTTAAAGCCTCTGATATTCAAAATCCCACTACACCACCTGCATGTGGTCCTCCAGTGCAAACAACTGTAGGGTGTAACAGTGGCTAAACCAAGGGGCAGGGGATGGCAACCACCCTCTGGGGGCAGCACAAGGGGCGCAAAATTAGCTTTCAGTGGTAAGTACTACGCGACAAAAATTGTGTTATTATTGTATTCAATAACTCAATAATATTAAATTTTAAAATAAGCACAACTTAGTTTTCAGTTTAAAATTTGGCAGGAATAGTGACTACCAAGAATCCGCTCTATTGCAGTGTCGGTTCAGAAATAGAAAGTAAATTTTCTCGCACGATTCGTAAATAAAATATAACTATTATAATAGTTTGGTGGTGTCATTGGCGTAATGTCAAAGGCATTAACAATACACAGAGAATGTAGCGCACAAGTCACAGTTGATCGCTTGAAATGCATGTATGTTCCAATAAAAGTTACCCTTAGGCCTAGGTATTTTACTGCACAAAATTTAAATAGGCCCTGCATCAGCCTATCGTCGGATAATTATTTATTGCTTATTACTTAAGCTTTTACCAAATATCTCTCAGTCAAAAGTGGGGCTCGAGGGCGAAAACTATGAGCTCCTTTTACTGCAAATATGAAACACAAATTTATAGTAAATGTTTGTGAGCGTTTATTAACACAGCGCATTCTGGGAACTACTCCGAAACTTCGCCAGAAAGCACGGCAGAGAAAGATGGTTTGACACCACGCAATTCAATTAACCTGGACATAATCGTCTATGAAAATATTGAAAGCGCTTCTAATTTTGAAACTAGAAACACAAATATTGGAGGAGACTCGAGAGACTTACAAATGATCATTGTTCTTTTCTCAGGAAGTGACTAATCGCAAGATTAATCGCAATTACTTTTTAATCACAAAATTAATCGCGATTAAAAATTTTATTTTAAATTAATACACACTGTTGCACAGGACTATGATATGAACGATTAAAAGTCAACTAGAAAATTTAAAAGGTGCGCAGTCATTAAATCTTGCTCCTGGGCGCTGAAACTCTTTGTAACGCCTCTGCCGGGATATGCAAATGCCCAGTGGTAGAGTCAAAAGAACGGACACTGGAGGACATGGAAGGTGTCTCGTAAGAAAGGAAGGAGACGGAAAACCTATTTTATCAAGATCTAGGCGACAAAGAAGCGTCGACACTGAAGAAGAATGTATTTTATTTATTGTTTATATTGGATAGTGATGCATTGGCTTGGATCGTATTGTATTGGAGAAGGTGCGTTTATCGCAGCGCGTATACCTGCACAGAACGCACTAAGTACTAACTTGCTACTAGTTAGATGAAGTATTGTACTTGTCACTTTATACAGCGCCTGTTCTAAGAAAACACTCATGGTCGCTCCATGCATAAACGCTACCAACGAAATATGCGAATCTTATGACAGCAAAATGCAACTGTTACAGTCATCCTGTTTGTCAAACGTTTGGATTTGTAGGGAGTTCTGGCCACACATACTTAGAGAGACGCAGCCCCGTGTTTAGTTCAATGGTACAGCACCAGATGATCTTAGCCAAGGTAGGCCATTCAAGTTCTGTCGATTACATCACGACATACCAGATAGATTACATTATAATTATATCTTGCAGGTCTTTCACTAAAAACTGATAGCACTGCTTTTTCACAAATCCTATCCCGATTCCTCCTCTTCCCCTCACCTCCCTCGCCATTTCAATTCTAAACACCATCCACCTTAGCCGTCTGACTGTCTGCCTGACTGACTTTTCGGATCTTTGACCCTCTGCCTATCGATTCTGTTTTGATTAAGCGCCTGTGTTAAGCTGGCTCCCGCGACTTCGCTTTTGTGGACGCTGCAGAAATTTCGAGTTTACGATTACGATTGCAATTACCTAACAAAATACTGTATTGCATAACTTTACAGCACACGATATAAGACTGCGTGATATAGCGTGACAGTGTATTCACTTAGAATAGATCATTTAAATTAGATTAATTCAATCATAGTAGATTAACCTGATTAGAGCCCTTGGCATGACAGTCCTGTATATTGCGTAGCCCACTGCATGTATTTCACCAGTAGCACATGGCGTGCTATCATCATTACTATTAATACATTTCTTCACAGTTCAATATGTTCAATATGTATGTTAACCTACATCACTAGAATGATTTATAGGACTTGAATAAGATAGACTAGCTAATTTAGATTTATTGCGACTACTATGATGTGTGTAGGCGCTCCACCAAAATGCGGTTAGCAATTGGTTTATTAAAGCGATATTCTTACTTACTTGTTTTACTTATCGAATATCTTTTACCTATTCCTTTACATTTCATTTTCCACTTCTTATTATGACATATGATGCAATGGAACATTTATATAGCGCCACGAAATCTGACATGGCACAACACCATTTGTTTACATATATAAAGTCGTCGAAGCGATGTTTATTTGGTGGGAATAGGAGCGCTACAGCAATCATTCTTCCAGCATCCAGCATCCTTGAAGTTGACCTGTTAGATTGGCTCGTGCGTAGGGCGTGTCTGCAGGTGCCCCGTTGGCAGCGGCGCTCTCTTAGAACGATGATCGATGGCACGGTCTCACTTCTGACCTTCTCATCTGTATTCAGGCCGTCGGATTAGAGACCGTTGTCGAATTAAGGCGGCCACAGTCACACGGCGACGGCAGCGGTGACGGCGGTGGCACAGATCGTGGACAATTAGGGAAACTGAACAGAGATACGGACAGCGGGGCAGGATTGAACGCTCTGCCAGACCTCATCGTCTGCATGTATGTATGTTTGTATGAATGTAAGTATAAAAATAAGGAAAAGAAAAGCTAGTGAAAGGTAGTGTGAAAGGCAGTGAAAGATAATGTGAAAAGTAGTGAAAGGTAGTGTGAAAGGCAGTGAAAGATAGTGTGAAAAGTAGTGAAAGGTAGTGTGAAAGGCAGTGAAAGATAGTGTGAAAAGTAGTGAAAGGTAGTGAAAGATAGTTTGAAAAATAGTGAAAGGTAGTTTGAAAGGTAGTGTGAAAAGTAGTGAAAGGTAGTGTGAAAGGTAGTGAAAAGTAGCGTGAAAGGTAGTGTGAAAGGTAGTGAAAGGTAGTGTGAAAAGTAGTGAATGGTAGTGCGAAAGCAATTAGCGCGAGATAGCCTCTGTCGTCAAGAACTCACACTGTCTTTATTATTAACACTCAAAAAGAAGATGCATACACATAAAATGAACTCTTCCAATACTTTCTGATGGTTCTAATATACTATTCTAAATATAATGTCCAATCTTTATAGAGTCTATTCTTGCAACACTCTAATATAATTTACATACATGTATAACAAAAACCAGAGAACCACTCCTATTAAAACGTAAAGCATTAAGTACATATCATTATACAATAACCGAAGACAATAGACAGAGAGATAGAGGCAGCTACAAAGACGGACAAAGCCATACATATGAACAGCAACAGGAGGCAGACAAAAGGAGAGATAAGAAAGCAGACGAAAAGAGAGACACGGAAGCCGACAAAGGATAGGCAAGGAAGCATACAAAAGGAGAGACAAGGAAGCATACAAAAGGAGAGATACACAAAGGGAGAGATAAGGCTGCCAGAGACATCTGTCGACGAAACTGAGGTGGATAAGAAAACGCCTTCAACCGGAAGTGGAGCGCATCTTAAACTTCCGGTCGAACGCTTTGTGCTGATTGGTCGCTATCAGTCACGTGAGCGAGAGAACGGCGCACGAAGCCATTTTTATTCTCTAAGATATTCCAGACTAAATGCGTTCGTTAATTTTGTTATTGACAATATTTTCGGAAAAATATGGCGCAACTATTTATGTTGACTGAGAAACGGTAACGCGTACACAGAACGCTAGGTGTTTCCGAGTTATATAATTTACGAAAATCAGTGTAATGACGAAAATATGCCTATTACTAACGCCTCTAATCATCACCGCGTGACAACCACCATGTTCTTGGTAACAACTAAAAACAACAGTCCTCTCGTGTGAACAGTGGCGGCGCTACCATGGGTCGCGGTATTTTACCATTGACTTGTCTAATGACCTGCCTAGGCTACTTACTACCTACTGCAGCTGTGTAAAATACTTTGGAATTTTTAATAAGCTTATCTTCTTTACATTTAAAACATCAACATCTGTCCAATAAGATCACTTGTGCAATTATTTAGTAGATCTAAACGACTTTTTACGTGTTATCTAGTATACGTCAATAGAAGTCTATGTTGTAAACTCTAAAATTGAAATGTTTAAGTATTCTTTGCCGCCGTAGTATGTCGTCGATTACTCAAACATTAATTTCTTTGACCTGCTCAATAACTCCCATGACCATGACCTGCTGAAATTTTATAGCTGGCTCCGCCACTGCCTGTGACCCTTCAGAACTGGAATATAAAGATCCCATATAAAACACAACATCTGTTGTCAAGAATCGTGGATGTAGTCATACTGCGCGATATACTGTAGTTTGAATATGTAAATTTTGCAGTATCGGTTACCAATGAACTCGCCATTCTTCGAACAGTTTACCATGTTGAAGCGAGCGTAAGTAGCGCTCATAGTAGCTGCTAATAGCTGACGGGTCGTTTCGGGCTGTAGCTGATTCAGCGACAGTAACATTTGACATCAATTATTGTCTTTTTGTAAAAAATGTGAGCATTTGTCTTGCATTTTATTCAAAAGATTCTTACTTACTCACTCACTTATTTACGAAGATAAGCGTAATGACGAAAACTATACATATTATTACTACTACAACTACCAGATTTCGGGATTTTAAAGGAGTCAAACTACACTGCTACAGTACTCAACCAGAAAGATGGCTGTTTTGACGAGGCTGCCTGTGACAATCAAATGCGTACAACCAATGGAAGAAATAACCAAACAAACAGACAACTTACAAAGTACATTTGCATACATGCAAACCAACAAACATAGATACAGACATAGGCTACATACAATTCTGTACAATATACAACTGCATTTAATACACCCTCCTTCCGAAGTTCAGACTTCAGAAACGCACAAACGATGATACAATAGAAGAACAATGGCGCTAAGCAATATTATTGCGCGTAAAGGACTTGCTCCTTTGTATTGTATTGTATTTGAACACTTGTTATAGCGCCCCTACCAGATTTCCCATTCAGAGGCGTTCCCGACTACTGCGCGAACGCTGAATCGGAGTTTCACGCCGAAGCGCATGAGCAATTGCGAGTGAAGGACTTGCCCAGGGTCCCTACGCGGCGACTTTGAGGTGGATTCGAACCCGCAACCCTCCGGCTGCAAGGCACCGAACATACCCCTAAACCACCGCGCCCCAGTTGTATTGTGATGTGTTGTATTGTGTGTTGTATTGTACTCCACGTTTATAATGCGACCGAGCCACCCGCAGTAAAGATCCGAGAAATTAATCTCTGATAAACCGACCTTTATATGGGCACAGTGGAAGCTCGAACCGGTGCACGTCGCGTACAGAGGCGAACACTTTAAAAACTAATCGGTTATGGTCTCAAACAATGTACACATGCTACACATGAGACTCCGAACATGATGTCATCTATTAACTATGGACGGCAATCCGTTGGTTGGGCTTCACGTTCAAGGCGTATTATTGGTAGCCCTTTCAGTTTCTTCTTTTGCTTATGAACGAAATATCTATTCTTAATGACATTTTTGCATCATATCATATCGCAGGCTGCCTGCACAAAAATCGTACTGCACAAATCGTACTACACAAAAACGCTGCCTGCGGCAGGCGGCGCTTTTGTGTAGTACGATTTGTCAGAAATCTTAAAAATGCGCAATATGAAATGTCCTGATACATACATACATACATACCTGAAAGGCGCTATAGTAAGTATACGGTTGCATACATGTAGTATTCAGAGACTCTGAACATTCATGCCATCTGTCACTGTCAGCTGTCGACGGGAATCCGTTGGTTTGTTCCTCGTGTTTGCGTGGGCCCGCCATTGGTGACTCTTTCAGCTTACTATGCATTGTTTTGCTAACTGATGTAATAGACCTTTATATATTCGTTCGTAATGACAATTGACATTACATAGGCTAGCGCAGAGAGCGCCTCTGATTAGATATCTTGAAGGGCGCTATATAAATTTCATTTACATTAAATTACATTATATATGTGTGTATATACATGTACATATATATATGCCTTTAATAAGTATATAGAACGCACATGTAGCATACATATGTTTACATACATATTATGTGTAGGCCTATATGCATTGCATAAATGTTGCCGCATGATGATATTGTTGCTGATTATTATAATTGTTATTGACGGCAACAGAAAAGAAAGAAAAATACGAAAATGGGAGTAACTATTTCATATTTCTGATTGTGACAGTTTATCCTGAAAGCTGAGCAAGTAGAGCACAACATTTGAATCAGAACACTTATACAGCACATGTATAAGACAATAAGAAATGAGACGACTCTTTTCTTCAATGGACAGAGCATTTGTTTCGTCTAAAATTAGTCAAAAATTACCTTGCCAACGTCAAATTGTTTTAAAGTTTAACTCCGAGTTATGTTGTAAGCCTATCTCCATGGCATAAGTGCGTGTTTATGTATGTGTATAATATCCATGCGTGTGTTTGTATGTATGTGTGTTTTTGTTTCTGTGTAATCGTAATCGTAATCGTAATCGTAATCGTAAATTCGAAACTTCTACAGCGCCCACAAAAGTGAAGTGTGCGGAAACCAGTGTGTGTGTTCACAGGCGCTCAATCAAATCAAAATCGATAGGTGTGTGTGTGTGTGTGTGTGTGTGTGTGTGTGTGTGTGTGTGTGTGTGTGTGTGTGTGTGTGTGTGTGTGTGTGTTTGTGTGTGTTTGTGTGTGTGGATGTGATCTTGCTGTTTGCTTGGTCGGTTTCTGACGTTGGCTTCTGAAGAGAGCGTGAAAATTGTGTCCGGAGAATGATGAGAGACAACTGACCGACCACGAGATTAGCTCACTGGTGCGTGATCTACCATCCCTCCATCTCTCTCTCTCTCTGTCTCTGTCTCTGTCTATCTGTCTGTCTCTGTCTCTGTCTCTGTCTCTGTCTATCTGTCTGTCTCTGTCTCTGTCTCTGTCTCTGTCTCTGTCTGTCTGTCTCTCTCTCTTTCTCTCTCTTTCTCTCTCTCTATCTATCTCTCTATCTGTCTACCTCTCTCTCTATACTCTCTCTCCTCTTTCCCCACTTTTATCTCTATCTGTCTATAGCTATCTGTCTACCTATCTCTCCTACTCTGTATCTAACTCTATCTCTCTATCTATATATATATCTATCTCAATCTATCTTTCCGTTCGATTATCTTTCCCTCCACCGATCTCTCTGTTCGTCCCTCTCTCTAATCTGATGCTCTCACCGCCTTTGCCTCTCATCGAATATCTATCTATCTGCCTGTCTATTTATCTGCATGTCTATCTATCCGCCTATCTATCGCTCCGTCTATCTTTCTGTCCATTCATGTAGCTGTCGGTGGATCACTCCTTCTGCTCATCATTCGGCGAGGACAAACGGATCAACGAATGAAGAGACAGACGAAGAAGGACAAACCGATAAAAAGAGACAGAAAGACAGACAAATAGAAAGAGAGAGAAAGACAGAGGCAGAGGCAGAGGCAGGACAGGCAGAGAGAGAGAGAGACGATACAGAGACAGAGACAGAGGCAGAGGTAGACTAAGAAGGCGTCGATAGCGCAAGGCAGATCAAGCGGTGGCTATTATTCGACCAAACGCCACTAAATGCCAAAGGAATTTCTCACCGGATGGCCTGCAATCAATCACCCTGGGTTCGAACCCCGTTGTGTCAACTGACTTTCGTGCTTCTCTGTGGATTGCTATATATAGGGAAGTGTGGGAAGTTTGGTTACAGTTGTCGTCTTTGCGCTTCAGTCGAAGGATCCTTGAATTGGACAGAAGACTGTGACTGTTGAAGGACTGTCGTATATAGAGGCGCTGTATAAATGAGCATCAGGGTTTCGGTAGGTACACAAAGGCACTCTGTAAATGCGTGCATGCATACATAAAAACCAGAGATGGGTACGATTAGCTAGAATTGCTAATCGATTAGAAATAGAATTAGCTCCTGAAATTTGCTAATCGATTAGAATTAGAATTACAAAAGCTTACAGCTAATCGATTAGAATTAGAATTATCAGCAGCTAATCGATTAGCAATTAGAATTAGATATCGATAGTTTGATACAGTGTATATATTTCCTTCATGAATTTGTCAAATTTTAATCAAAGCACAACAAGTTACTACAGCTAGTTGCTGTAGCCTATTAAAATACATAAAGCTGCACTATTACAATGCCTAAATCTGTAGCTTATTACAATACCTAATGTTGCACAACTGCTATATGTGAGAACAGTCCACATACCGGCATGCAACACCACATCGGTACAATACATGCTGCAGTTATTGACATTGCTACTGCATAATATTGCATTTTGCAATTATCATATCTTGAATCATTGCATCACTTAGCATATTGCGCCTAGCGTTTACGACGTAGCCAGCAGAACTAAAAACAAGTTCCATGGCAGCTGAGGCTGCAGAAACACAGTGATGATTGAGACGAAGAACATGAAAACGTGAAAAAATTTCAGTGTTACATGAGCAGAATGGACATAGAGCCATGACCAGATAATTAGTTTGAAACAGCCTTCAGATAATAAGTAAATAAGTATATTCTTCAAACTCAGTAAGTATATTCTTCAAACTCAATATTACTAAACTCATTCTTAATGAACGCTTTATTTTCAGACAGCTAATCGATCAGCTAATCGATTTTCGATTAGCAATTAGCTGCAATTGCTAATCAATTAGAATTAGAATTAGCTTCAGATGGCTTCGATTAGAATAGAATTAGAGTTTTTGATTGATTAGCTAATTGATTGATTGATATATACATAAATTATATACATATACACGTACATACCTAGATACATAGACATACATACACACATTATACACATAGCATTCATGCATACATCCATCTATACATACATACATACATAGACATACATACATAGATACATACATACATACAACATACATGCACATAGATATATACATGCATACACACAAACATACATACACAAATACATGCATGCATATGCATGCACACAAACATTCCTCATCTCCGTCGGAAAATCTCACTCGTTTTAGATTCCCCTGGACGATATATCGGAGTCTGGAAAAGCAATCACAAAGCCTTTACTTTCATACGTCATCATATTTCGGAGTTCCCTGTTCGTTTATAACATCGAATTGCATCTGTCTACACTTGATGTCGTTTACCCATTCGCTTTGATGACGCCTTCACTTGCAGAAAGGCGCGAGAATGTGCAAAGGTCACCGGGTCAGAATGAGTGGGACCGTCGTCGAAAGACATCGTTAGCCAGAAGCTCTAAAGGCGAGGTCATAATCGGGGTCGACCAATTGGGTCACACGGTCCTTCTGGGTGGCTGAGGTTTCTCGTCAAATATTTCTCCTAAATGACTAGATTTCGGATGTGAATCACTCGACGACCGCCACCTTTTGATCGATTGAAGTTTATTGCGTTTCATAACAATCATACTCATATATAATCTATTAGTAATATTAATAATAATAATATCCATATTATTATTAGCCTTATTATTATTATCACTAATATTAGTATTAACCCAATTGCAACGGATAGTAATAATTTATTTGCGTCAACTAATAAACCATAATAATAATAATAATAATAATACTAATTAATAATTATAATAATATTATTAGACGAATATTATTCCGGATATTATTATTAGTTAATATTATTATTACCTTATTATTATTATTATTATTAATAATTAATAATAATTATTCCCATTACATGTAGGCAACTATTTATACTAAAACTGCCAAGTGTTCTAAGATGCTTTTAATCTTATAAATTGCCCAACTGTTGCAGCGGATAGCAATAATAATAGCAATAACAACTGATAATGTAATGATAAAAATAATAATAATAATAATAAACAATAACTGTTTTATTATTAATATGCACTTAGTATTTGACCTACTCGTAAACATAATAATTATAGTATTATCCAAAATGTGCCTTTAACTGATGATGTCTAAGCAGTGATGCTCCCTCCACTTGCTGTTGGACGGTCAATCTGGTCAAAATTCATGTCCCTCGGAGGAGCAGTTCCAGCCGACGGAAGTGGCAGAAGAGGGAGACAAGAGGACGGAATCAAAGGCACTTCAAAGGTTCTTTGAGGAACGCCGGAGACCGAAGAACAAAGAAGACAGAGCGGCAACAAAAGAACGCCTCGGACAACCATGCGAGGATAGCATAGAATTCATCGAATACGACAGCAGGCATCAATGAAATTAAGTAGGTAAGAAAGTGATTGTTATGCGTCTGAAGCAAAGTTGTGTCATTTAGCGGGAATAGCAATTCTCCCCAAGTGTTCATCAATAGGCCTACTATACAACTGGTTTGCCTCTTGGTAGTTATCTCGAAGGGACGATATATGAACGCTCTATATAAATTAACGAAAGCGTAAGCAATGATGGATTCAATTATGGGGGAGGGTGCCTAACGGACTTACACCCCTCTTCATACTTAGGGAAATGTTACAGCATCACTCACCAGATCCCTCTATTACTTCAATCATCTATGCCATCTTCAGCTGTCGACTGGAATCCGTTGGTTGGTTCCACGTGTGTGCGTGGGCCCGCCATTGATGACTCCTTCACCTTACTGTGCATTGTTTTGCTAACTGATGTAATATATTCGTTCGTAATTACATTTGACGTCATATAGGCACGCTTCTGAGTAGATATCTTGAAGGGGCGCAATATTATAAATGCTACATGTATTAACGCTACCCTATCTAACGTTATTTATGCATGGCCAGTTGAAGCCGTAATTATGCCATAGAAACCATTGTATCTATAGAACGTATTAATACTAACAATCACGTCACGGGATTGTTTCCATAGAGACCATTATAAGTTTGTCTTTTTATCAAATCTGCCAAAGGATAGATAACCACGATACGATTGTGTTCATAAAAACCAACATGAGATAGTTTCCATAGAAACCATTGTATGATTATTTCAATTTTCTATAAAAAATAATCAAATAAAAAATTGAAACAATCAAATCAAACAATGGAATAGAAACCGTAATATAATTGTTTCCATTGAAACCTTCATATAATTGCTTGAATAAAAACAATCACATAATTGGTTACCTAGAAACCATCATATAATAATTGTTTGAATAGAAAGCTTCATATTATTGTTTGAATATAAACCTTACTATATAATAATATTGTTTCCATAGAAACCTTCATAATTATAATTGTTTGAATAGAAATCTTAATATAATTGTTTGAATAGAAACCGTCATAATATATAATTGTTTGAATAGAAATCTTAATATAATTGTTTGAATAGAAACCGTCATAATATATAATTGTTTGAATAGAAATCTTAATATAATTGTTTGAATAGAAACCGTCATAATATATAATTGTTTGAATAGAAATCTTAATATAATTGTTTGAATAGAAACCGTCATAATATATAATTGTTTGAATAGAAATCTTAATATAATTGTTTCCATAAAACCTTCATATAATTGTTTCCATGGAAACCTTCATTTAATCGTTTGAATAGAAATCTTGATGTGAATGCCTTCACAAGAACTATCATAAAATGGTTATCATAGATAACTTAATAAAACCACAAGAAACCATCAGAATACTGCAATCCAGCTTGAAGAATCAAATGAACAACCAGACACTTATTACCTGGCCACATTGCTTTATAAATTCTCTTTAAGACAAAGCCTGTGGATGGAACTTGGACCTAACGCGATGGCCGCAATCATTAGAACGATCCATTTGAGATTGCTTAATGTCGCTAAAGAATGCCCAAAACAAATTAAATCCAGGGTTGGTCCAAAGTACACGTTTACTGCATTCATTATGCGGAGAGTATGGGTTCGAATCTTTATTGAGGCGGTCACCGTGTAAGGACTTGAGCAAGTCCTTCACGTACAGTTGCTCAGCATCATCGATGTTCTGACGTAGTATGGTCGTGTGTGTATTAGCGATACTATAGGGTCATCAAATGCCTTGTTTGTCTCGATTATGTGAGACCAAACGACATGTAACTGATTAATTTATTTTGTCGATTTGAAGTATAACGTGGACTGGTAACTATGTGATGTTCCGCCCAGCCAATGAAATCTGTAGAAAAATCAGCTCAGGTGCCGACAAGAATTATTATCATTATTATAATAATTATTAGTATAATTATTATCTGTAGGCCTACTTATTTTATACCGTTGAACCATGAATATTAGTGACATTGTAAAGCACTTTTAAACTTTGGAATAAATATGTCGACAAGAAAGACTCGAGGTGGTAAGAAGTTTTTGGGACGCTACAGAAACGTGGAATTCTTTCGAATAAATCCTCTGATTTTAATCATCGGAATTACCTTAACTCAGCCATAGAGTTAGAGTAAGTTTGCGAACTTACTATAATAGTGAGAACAAAGTAGACTAACCGTAATATTGAATGCGTTTGGTACAATAATACAACACAATACAACTAGACACCTATAGCGCTCTTTAACAAAACGAGTCTTGCACGAGAACGCGTTTTGCTACATTCCTAGTCATAGTACAATGAGAACACATAAGTTTTTAGTATTGATTTAAATTGGGCAACAGATGCGCATTGAGGAACTGAAGTAGATTAGTCTGATCGGAGAAAGCATTCTCGGCGTTGCGCTGTAAACTCTGCCATTGAGTTTTCATGAACGAGTTGAACTGGAGGGGTTGAAAACTGCGGAGATACTAGGCCTATAAATGTATCGAACTTATGTACGATATAATCGATTGAGCAGACAAAAGTCACAAAACGGATTTTCATCTAGTTCCGTATACCGGCGAAAGAGCCTATGGTGCAAGTCTATGATCGATTTGTTACTTCACGTCAAAAAGAATCATCATTCAAGAACCATGGCGATCTATGCAAGAAAGACACTTCAAAGAAACCCGAATTCCTATTGACGACTACAAGGAACTATAGCCCACTAAACAATCTTCTTGTCAAGTTCGCCCACTATCAGACTCAGATTAGATAAGGAATAATAATAATGTCAGTCTATCTACCGTATATAAATAGAAATATCGACGGTAAATACCTCACCGGGAAGAAGACGACCAAGAAAGAAGAAAAAGAAATATCCAAAGTACAAGCCTTAGATAGAAGACCAAGAAGAAGATAGAAGAAGAACATTAACATTTAATTATAAAATTTATTTAAAAGCAAGAACAATAACGAGGCAGAACGCTGCCAACTATTAACCTGACCCTAACTATTAGTATCATTATTACTATTATTATTACTTATTATTATTATTATTATTAAAATTTTCTCAAACGACATGAAACATTAGCAAAAAGCACGAACAATTACGAACACTTACGAACAATTATGCATATATAGTATATAAATGTATACAATGTTTTTGAGAAATGACGCCAATCATCGTCGTTATGACGGCGTCGTTAAATAAATGTTATCAACCGGTAAATACCTTATATAGAGCCAGTTGTGGTAAACGATACACACTCCTGAGTAGTAACCTTGAAGGGGCGCTATATAAAACTTTGTAATGAATGAATGAATGAATGAATGAATAAATAGTATATATATATATATATATATATATATATATATATATAGTTACATGTCATAGCAGTTTATATATGGTGAGTAAATGCACGTACTTTCAAGGCGTATAGTAGTGTGGATGCTGCTTGCATCGTCCATTTATATAAATTATACACAGTCAGCTGAGTGCTGATAAACGTATGTGTTTTGTATATATATGCGTGTGTTAGTGTATCTGTGTCAGTGTGTGCGTATGTGAGTGTGTGTGCGTTAATCAGCACTCTCCGTCCAGAGTGTGAGCACTGGATCCTACTATAGACAAAGACATCTATCACGAATTTCGTGCGACAAGTGCTAACCAAGAGGTTCAGTTTAAGTGCGCCTCACTTGCCGCCTTACTTCTGCTTACTGTCTTGCTGACTGTCCCGCTTCCTCCTTCTGTTTGTGCGGCTGAGTGAGTCTGCCTGAGCGCCAAGGCCAATATCGCTTAAATTAGGTTAGGAAGGCATTCTGTGAAGAATTGGGGTATATTGTTGACAGGAGAATTGGAAAGAGGAAGGGGCAGGCCAGCTGTAAAGACAGATGGGGTGAGAGACATAAAACGAGAGGCAAAGAAGCAGAAAGACAGTGACAGAGACAGAGAGGTAGAGAGACAGACACAGAGATAGCAGTAACAAAGCCGAAGAGTTAGGCGAGAAAGACATGAAAGGAGAGGAATAGACAGATATAGACAGTCAGAGAGACGGAAGCAGAGAGACAAATACAGAGACGGTATGTAAACATCATAAAATGGTGGACATACAGAAGCACACAGGCAGAGGTATACACACACAGAGACAAACAGATGGATGAACATATATAGGCTAAGCCAAGAGACAGGCGTCACGTTGACAAGCACTTCAGTTGATGAAACCCAAGTTGATTATTTGTGGAGGGGGTTGACTTATACTTGTTCCCCTTCAATATCATGTCCCAGGATTAAGAGGTAACATTTAGGATCTGCAAGACGACTTTTCACAAGAATCAGGCACTTGTAAGACTAGAACCAGTTTATAAAAGAAACACTAACTACCTTCAGACAGACAGACAGACAGATAGACTGACTGGCTGGCTGACTTATTGGTTGACTGACTTGACTGACTGACTTGATTGACTGACTGTGACTGACTGTTTGGTTGACTGACTAACTGACTGACTGACTGACTGACTGACTGACTGACTGACTGACTGACTGACTGACTGACTGACTGACTGACTGACTGACTGACTGACTGACTGACTGACTGACTGACTGAGTGGCCGGTAGCTTGACGGATGGATGGACTTTAGGACAGAGAGGTGGAGAAATATGCGAAGAGACTTACAGCCATACAGAAAGACAGACCGACAAATAGCCATACAGTCAGAATGACAGAAAGAAAATACAGACAGGCAGATAGACAAGTAGATAATCATACATACAGACATACAGACAGACAGACAGACAGACAGAAGACAGACAAGAAGACATAAAATATGGACGGAAAGAGGCATGGGCTCGCGTTGGAAAGGCAGCAGAGCAGCAGAGCAGTGGAATATGGAAAGGTCGTGGTTCTGTACTTTCAGAGACCAACTATATATGATGATCCGGAGCCAAATCACTGGAGCTAAAACAAAGATCATCACTAAAAACATTTCGCTGATGATAATATTTGCACTAGTTGATTCCCTTCAGGCTCATGCCTCACGGATAGGACAACATTTAGACTCTTCCGGACTGATTTTCACCGGCATCTGGCGCTGGTAAGACTGGAAGCAGCTGTAATGTAATGTATCATGCCATATGGTATTTTAACGGAATATCACGGAAACCTAATCTGCAGTCTTATTATGCTTATAACCCAATCCGGGAACATTTAACAGCCATCGAACAACTATTTGTCATCCGTCGACTAAATGAGAAATGTTGACTTGTGAAAGCATGACTGTCTACACTATTTCTCTAATGGGGTCATGTATTACTCTGCAGAAGGGTGTCACTCAGTCGAGAGATGACAGGCAGACACCCAGACAGACAGAGAGATGACAC
This sequence comes from Aporrectodea caliginosa, assembly GCA_020284085.1. Taxonomy (NCBI): domain Eukaryota; kingdom Metazoa; phylum Annelida; class Clitellata; order Crassiclitellata; family Lumbricidae; genus Aporrectodea; species Aporrectodea caliginosa. The sequence continues at coordinate 518,027 of JACEVL010000321.1, forward strand.
TATTTCTCTCATGTGGATGAAACAACGCTGACACCGAAAGTTTCCCCTTACTACCTCAGATTCACACCATGTACTCGAAGAGCCTTTCGTATTAAGGTAGGCTCACAGTTCGGACAATGTATTCTAATATCATAAAATGGAATATATATGCTGATGCAATGCTAAGTAAAGTTATATGATGTAGGTTCCTGCAAAGTGCAAAGTAAAGTAATATCATGTAATCACTGCAATGTAAGCACAACCAATCACTAACATTTACATGCAAAGCACATTCAACCAGCGCAATAGCATGAAATCTTTGAGACACAAGCACGATAGAGACGATATTTCATGCAGTTAGTTCGCATGCATTGTACCGAAAGTGATTTATCACAGCTTCACACAGCATATTATTTGAAGCCAGCCTGAATCTACTCGCTCGTGTTTCTCTTCTGCTGAAAGAGTTTTCGTGGCTATAAATAACCTAAGGCCATAATTAATATCAGTCTAAAACTGACTAAACAATATCTGGTTCTTCGTAATATTAGTAATTCTTCGGATCACTCAAAACCTGATAACAAGGTTTTTTATTCCACCTTAAAACGATGATTATGATGATGATGATGATGATGATGATGATGATGATAATAATAATAATAATAATAGTAGTAGTAGTAGTAGTAGTAGTAGTAGTAGTAGTAGTAGTAGTAGTAGTAGTAGTAGTAGTAGTAGTAGTAGTAGTAGTAGTAGTAGTAGTAGTAGTAGTAGTAGTAGTAGTAGTAGTAGTAGTAGTAGTAGTAGTAGTAGTAGTTGTTGTTGTTGTTGTTGTTGCTGTTGTTGTTGTTTTTGTGCTGGTGGTGGTGGTAGTAGAAGTTGTTGAAGTAGTAGTAGTTGTTGTTGTAGTAGCAGCAGCAGTAGTAGAAGTTGTATTGCTACGTTTAATTAAATAAAAATTATTAATTTAACATACTGTTTGGTAAGAATCAAGGAGTTATTAATATTAAATCGTGCTGTCCAACATGCGATCATCTCATAACCTTTCTCTCGTCATACCAAATGCTAGAACTGTTCGTTGTGAACGAGCTTTTTCGGATTCTGGACTCACTCTGGAGTTTGTGACTCTTCCTCTGTGTCTGTGTGTTCTGCTCTGTCGCTTATTTCAGGGCAATTCCACGGTATTTCCACGGTAAATGTTACGGACTCTACATTCAGGAGACTTTGAACCATTCATACAGACAGCTGATTACTGTTTAAAATATTTTGACATTATTCTCTGATGCCGCTTCAATCACAGATTAGCTCAATATTAGTGAGACTGAGTTGGCCGTTATGGATCATGTCTGGTGAAAGGAACTCTGCAAACAAGAGCCATCAACTTCTTTGATTGAATGATCTATCTTGATTTTCTGTTAAACTATTATTTGAAATATTTTTTTAACACCATTCTAAAATTGCCAGGTATTGTTGTTATCGTGATAAGTAATGATGTTGTGCATTCACTAATGTACATACTGTGTGTAACGGACTCTACGTTACGGACTCTACCATATGGACCATAAACAAAAACTGGTTACTGTTCATGAAAACAGTTAATTTTTTCCTGCTACTTGCATCATTTAAATGTTCACAAGGTGTTGTACAAGTAGTTTCAGAGCTCAAATTAAAAAATATAGAGTGAAGTTTCATTGTCACAAACAATTTATAGAACCTATTGTAACGTTCGAAAATCAACATTGTCAAGGCTCTTAATGTTTCTCAGATCGTTATTGAGCTTGAATCAATCTGTAGCACTAAACCAAAGTTACTAATTTGAGGCAAAGTCAACACAAAACCCTAAGCGCAACACTAGAACTATCTACCTATAACAGGAAATTAGTAATAATTTAACATTCGAATATTTTGCTTTGACCTTTCATGGACTGCAATACCGTGGAATGCCCCTTCATCAAATCTAATGAAGACTAAGAAGTTAGACTATAGTAAGACTAAGAAATCATTGGACTAAGAAATTTAATGAGTTCCACAGCGCCATTAATGTCCAAGATATCGGTCAATGGTCTCTTAGAGTAAAATTGCCATTAGAAGTCATAAATTATTGGAGAAGCCAGAAGAAATCTGACGAATCAGGAAAACCAGATTCAAGCTGCGGTGGCTATGCTGCAAGTTGAAAGAGACGAGTCTTAACTTTCTATCTGTGACATCAAAGATTTGACAGAAAGAATTGAATTGGGCAGCGAACTCCAAAGAGTTCTTCGGACCACCGATAATTGCTTGCTATTGCGTTCTCAAGAATTATCCTCTTCAAATTGTTTATCCACCAAAGGCTGCTTATTGATCTTTTGGATATTGAACTGATTGCCGCTTGGTTTTGGTGCGCTATCGGTGCATTAGTAGTAGTTTCAGTTTAATGACCCTGTGTGATAACAAAGATCATAAGCGTCGTCCTCCTCCTTTATCCAGGCTTGGGACTGGCACTGTCAGAAAGCGAACAGCGTCGGTGCATTAGATACCGGCGCAATAGAAGTTACTAATTCCAGTTGTGTTCATGGAGTGCAAGACATATCCGCGTTTCCTCATTTGTTTATCTGGCATGCACCAAAATTGAAGTATTTCCATGTTGTTCCTGTTTAATTAAACGGAACTACTGGAACATCGAAGATTAAGCATAGAAACTTTATCTTCCGGGGTAGCTGACCAGTAGACTAAGTAGGCCAAAGAGTTGAATAGTATTAATTTGTCGTTTCTGTTGCGTTGCTGTAGGTAGGGTACTCATTCATAAACTGTGTAATGTCGTAAAATTATTTTGGTTAAATGACGTAAACCCACCATTCTTTGTTCCTACTTACCCTTCGACGTCTGCCACAGAGCCAGGAAGCACCCCCACGCAGTAGCTGGATACAAAGGATAACGTTTCATCATCGCCGTTCAAGAAATTCCAGAAGCAATCCAACAGCGGTTGCACCTCAGATACAATACACGGTGTATACCTCGGAACACCTCTTCTAAGATGCGATACACGGTGTATATCTCGTAGCACCTCTCCTCATCTGAATGTTTAAACCAGATTCGTCAGATTCTCATTATTTTGAAGTCTGTCGCGGAGTTTGTACACAGGTTGAGTTATACATTCGTCAGAAAGTCTGATCAACTCAGAAAGACCTCAGATGTCTACTTGCAAGTCACTCTCTTCAAGGTCCAACAGTCGGGTGTAGCAAGTAGAGATCTTGGTAACGCAACACAAAGTTCAAGGGTTCACGAGTAGTTTCCAATGTGTGTCCACGCGTAGTATTCAGTGTATGTCCACTCGTGACCAGCGACCTTTTTTCATAAACGTTCTCTTCGAAATCCTTTACAACTGAAACCCGAATTACTTTACGAGCGCCAAGCGCCACCGTCGAACACCGGACAGAGCTCTCGCTTCCAGGCGGATAAACGTCCCATAGTCCTGCCACAGTAAATCTAAGATTGGCGGCCACTGTCGACAGCACCAGATGAGTTTAATATCTTTGACGGTCTTCCCTGTGATGCATCGTCAGCAGTCGCTTTAATATTGGTCGTCGTCGTTCCCCGCACGTCTTCTTCTTCTTGGCATTGCTGTACCGCTCGTCGGCTCTTGTCCGAAACGTCGTCCACCGTCGGCGATTATTGGACTTTTAGATCCAAGCCACCGTTAAGTGACGCTAAGAAGCATTGTGCCACCGCCGCCGCCGATGTAGCCGCCGCCGCTGCAGCTGCCTGCCTGCGTCGTCTGGGCCTTTGTCTCGGAGAAGCCACCAGTTGTTCTGCTTAAATTGACCAGACGTTTAACGTCCGGCGTATTTTTTAGGACATGAATTCCGTTGACGTTATCTGGGTTGTTGGATGTCGCTAGTCTTGTGTGCTACTGAGTCGTCGTGTGATGGTTGGATCCACTGCTGGTGATGATGGCGGTACTGATGGTGGTGATGTTAGGTGGTGCGGGTGATGCTGAGTGTGCGTCTTTGAAATTGTTCGTTTTATTCTGTTGAGAGGTCACTCTAGTTTTCTTCAGAGACCGATGCATTTCGTGACAATCAGGCGTTTTCTTTATCCACGCTCCTAGCTCTGTCCTTGTTTTGCGTGTCTCTCTTTCTGTCTGCTTCTGTGTCACTGTTTTTAAGCTTCTCTCTTCTCTCTCTGTCTCTGTCTCTATCTCTCTCTAAATATCTCTCTCTGCCTGTCTGTCTCTCTCTGTCTCTCTTCTCTCTCTTTCTGTCTCTTTTTCTGTCTATGTATCTCTCTCTGTCTGCTTCTATATCTCTCTTTTTAAGTCTCTGTCTCTGTCTGTATGTCTCTCTCTCTCTCTCTTTGTCTCTCTCCATTTATTTCTCTGTTTCCTTATCTGTTTCTCTTTACCTCTTTCTATCTCTGCTTCTTCCTTTCTCTGCCTTCATTTCTCTTTCGTGTCTTATTTTCTTTCTCCACTTCTCTCCTTTCGTTGCGATCTCCTTAACTACGTCGCAAGTAACTTCAGAACGATAACAACAGACAGACACGCAGATGGTCGCAAGGACATTCGCAGACAGACACAAAGACAGACGCACGCAGACACACATAAAGACACAAAGACACACAGACAGACATGGCCATCGTGGAATCTCGTGCAAACAGCCAAGGAGGGCATTTCGCGCATAGCCATTGCCATCTAGCGGTGGCAGACACACACACGCTCTCTCACCATAACAGATTGCTAAAGTAAATCTAATTAACTGCGGACTATTTCATCGATTTCGTGGTTCGCTCGCCCCACGAACGATTCGACATTTCGTCCAATTCAAAGATTACGGTCCGACGAAAACGAGGCTACGGTCAGCAGACGACGACATGGCCAGAAAAACCCGCCAACGTACAACTGGACAATCAAACGCCGTAGAGTAAGCTTTCGGTCAAGAGTCATACTTGTAATATATATTGAAACGGGATTTTGCGGCGCGTTTTTAAGGATATTCCCCAAACTCCCGATGTTTACATTAGATAGTCACCTTTAAGTAAACTATTTCGGCCTAATAATTTCTCGTAAGTGCATAGCCATAGATCATTCAGACATTGATAGGTCCCTTTACAAAAGGCGTTATATATCTGTGTCTCGATAGAAGCTTATAAATATGCGAAGAAAGCGTTATCGGAATTTAGACAAGGGAATATTTAAAAATCAGCAACAGTGCTACTTATACCACAGTCTCAGCCTCACTGCAGTGTTTCCGTTAGAGTCCAAAATGAGGACGTATTTATGCCCTGACCTGGAATTTTTTTGGGACGTAGCTCATGTATTTCGGCTATCATACCGGAAAAGTTGGGCGTTAACGGAAACACCACAGGACGGAAGCGTTATCATACAGGACAGGATTATCATACAGGACAGGATAGGTCTAGAAGACAATGTCGGGATGTTAAACTGTCTTCTCTTCCCATAGTTTGTTAATGAATGTTGGTCCGGACACAGTGAAACTGGCGTCGCAGCTTCAACTACGGGAGTCGTCGGGTGCTTCCTGCTTCGTCAGCAAATGATCCGATGGCGAGACATGGTTGGCGTCAGTGTTATTGTCGGAGACGCATGTTTAATAGTAAACTTAGAAGCAGTATTAATGCTACTGGTACTACTCTTGTTATTGTTGTTGTTGTTGTTGTTGTTGTTGCTGCTGCTGCTGCTGCTGCTGCTGCTGCTGCTGCTGCTGCTGCTACTACTACTACTACTACTACTACTACTACTACTACTACTACTACTACTACTACTACTAATAATAATAATAATAGTAATAATAATAATAATAAGAATAATAATAATAATAATAATAATAATAATAATAATAATAATAATAGTAATAATAATAATAGTAATATTAATAGTAATAATAATAATAATTATTAATAATAATAATAATAATAATAATAATAATAATAATAATAATAATAATAATAATAATAATAATAATAATAATAATAATAATAATAATAATATCCAACACGATAATAATTATAATAGTAATAATAATAATAATAATAATAATAGTAATAGTAATAGTAATAATAGTAATAGTAATAATAATAATAATAATAATAATAATAATAATAATAATAATAATTATAATAGTAATATTAATGGGGTCCTCAGTGAGGACAAGGACCGCTGGATCCAGAGTCATTCTTACTCTTCGGATAGTATCTAAGAACCTGAGGAATTATTTATACCTCGGGTGGAAAAATAATAATAATAATGATTATATAATAAATAATAATAATTAGGAATTAATCATAATGATAATAATAATGACATAAATAACAATAATATAAATAAGAATAATAAAACGATCTATATAGCGCCGTAGCTAGTATACATGTAGAAGCCGAAGAAAAGAACCCTATTATTACATGAATTCAGCAATCAATTATTTGATATTTTTAAAAGATACTAGATAGGTCTTGATCTGTGATTGAAATGTCTCCAGAGATGGCGCATTCTTCACATGATCGGAAAGACTGTTACACACAGTGGGCCCTACGACAGAGAAGGAACAGCTGCTAAACCTCGTATTATTGCGGTTATTGTTACGGACTGACTTAAAAAAGTAAGTAAGAATATTCTTTATTTGTTGGGCTTTGCAGCATATTTTTAGGATTCGGCCCTAGAATCATCATTGGTGTTATTGCCAGGGACTCATGGCTGTTATTTAGAATGGTGCAATCTTAGAGTTAAGGTCACAATGTTTTAGTATTAATGTTAGTATCAGCGTCTCCTAATTAGTGATTGGTTAGAATTATGGCTAGATCTAGATTTTAGATAAATTGTTTCAATTAGGGTCAGGATTAACATAGACCAGGTTGCGATTTGTTGGTGGAATTACTTCAGGTGATTAACCTAATAAAGTTTGGGCACATTCACCGTAAGTGAGGTAGACTAAATGCCGCTTAATGCCGCTGCCCGTCTTAGTAGAGGTATCCCTAGGTTTAGCCATAATTATAGCTTCCTTTATGCGGGATGCTTTGCGCTGGCTCCCCATCTAGCAGCGTATTCAGTTTAAGATCTTGACCCTCATGCGCAATTGTCTTGTTGGCTCTGCTCCATCATACCTTAGGGACATTTGCATTTCAGTCTCCTCGGTCTCAGGTCGGGGCACCCCCTTCGGTCGGCTGCCCATGGACTTGGCTGTCCCTCGATGCTTACTGCTACAGCTCAGTCCAGAAGCTTTGCCTATGTTGAATCCACCAGCTGGAGTCGACTTTCTCGAGAGCTGCGACTCGAGCTCCTCAGTTTGACCCTTCCACAGTTTCGCAAGCACCTGAAGTCTGTATTATTCGACAGTGACTTCAATGGTTCGGGTCATGAGCGGTAGCCTACTGGTGGGTTTTTCTTGAAGTGATGCTTTATAAATGTTAGAATACAATTACAATAAACCAAAGAGGGAAACGTCTTTCTGTCTCGATCAAATTGTTCTAATATGGCTCCAGTTAGGATTATATTCCTATGTTTTCTTTCGACAGGACTACCTGAAATTTGGCTTGCACAAAGACTTTGCTTAGCAGCGACCATCGAATGATGCCTTAATCACAAAAATTAAGGCTGCGAATTTTAACGATATCGATTAATCGTAGAAAGTTGAATCGATTAATGTCGGCTTGCACGGTTACTAGGGTAGGGTAGTTGATACATATTTATGCTATGTGGCGCCTCTTCAAGGGAAGCTCCTCCAATGACTCCAGCCTAACCACAAAGACCGCGAATAAACTAAAGGGTGTTAAGGCTGCTGATGGAATAGAGGAATAGAGGTTAAGGCCAAGAATGTTCCTCGGGTTGCCTGGCAACCACTTCAGTTGGCGCCATAAAAATGTTCAGCTCCTTTTACAATAATGAAAGCTGTTCGAGACTGCTGGGTAGATAACTGGTAAGTTCAATCGAGATAAACATAGATGGGGGATGGCCTGCTTTTAGGCGCGTGGTTATTTTCGACCCGAGTTTCGTTTGTTGCCCCAGTATCTTCTCTTCCCAGTCGTTCCTCCCTTCTGTCCTCGGCCCTTGGTTGGCTGTCACGCGGATGCGTACTTCTACGGCCCAGTCTAAAAGTTTCGCTCAGTGCCGACCTTTTTTGCTATTTCTTTTGACCAGTTCCGCCAGCGCCTGAAACCTCTCTTTACCAGTGAAGACGAGTTCGAGTCGGGAGCGCCTCTGATCTTGAGTGGCGCTATATAAATACTCGATTACGATTAAGATTACGAATCGAAACGGTTCCAGAAAGGTCAAGAAACAACGATTCAATGGCCACGCTCTTGGACAGGAATCCAAAGTAGTTGACTGGACTTGAGTCCTGTAAATAATGGACTTGTACTTTCCGTCTTTTATTGGCACCCCTATATAGCCTACAAACCGGTGCAATAATTCCCAAGCAAATAAAATCCGAATAAAGGCAGATGTCGAACTCGGTGTTCTTTTTACCATAATCATATCGCATCAAATCAGTATCCTAAACACATGTGTTTATATTTATAATATTGATGTCCCCCTGGAATTGGTTTATCTAGGGCCTTGAACGTAATATATATCGGCCAAATAATTCAATATCAATTATGGTTTTCTGCCTTATATATTTTCTAGACTATTGCATTATGGTTCCAGACTGAATCTGACCGGTCCCGATGCGATTTAGTCAATTCCCAGCGGTGCATTATATTTGCACAATTGGCGCGTTTAACGAAATCGAGGCTGGCAGACGACGTCCAGAAGTGGCGCCCCCGCGCGAAGAAAACACTGTAGGCACGTATTGTATTGTATTTTCGTTTATTTCATAACTTGCTGTCAAGACGCAACAAGTAACATCGATGCATGATTATGCAGTTATAGTATTAGAGACTATGGTACTATTATTGCTTTGGGCCTGGATAATGCACTGTTCAGCACTATAATAGGTATAGTTCTAAGCAAACTAGATTGGATTATATTATTGAGAGTGAGGCATCGAGGATTCAGAGCTGCTAGTAAATGTCTTTGAACATCTGGCGTGGTAAAAAGTTCTTGCTATCCGATGGCAGGGCGATTGTATCGGCTCTCCGGTCGCTCGTGCATTCGACGTAGAACGTGTTTGCTTTTTATGGCCTTAAACAGCGCGTCGTCAGCTCGGTTAGCCAAACTTTCAATTGAAACCCAGCTCGCCTAAGCGTTGGTGAAGCGTTCGAAGCGATCACGATCTCCTCCACTCAGGAACCCCCACCAGACGCGTACATCAGTCTCGCCAGACCTCGTGTAGGGCCTGTGGTGGTCGCCCTCGTAGAGTTTTAAGGGCGTACATGGATGAGGGAACTCAGGATATTGTCAACGTGTTCCGTAACCGCGTTACGCCGAAGTCGATCTCTTGACACACTGTAGGACATGTTGCGTCGCACGACTACCATCTCACGGGTCTTGGCATGGTTGATATGCAGGTTCTTACTTTATTAATTAATAGTGGTCTATGCTAAGGAGGCCGCAAAACAGCGGTGGGTCTTTATCATGGTTGGTCTGTTGTTTTCGATGGGAAAGAACATCTATTGCAATGCACTCAGTTATCTATGCGGACAACCGCTGTACATGGGGTATCTTTAGTAATTCAGAAGTGTCGCTCTCATATGGGTCGTCATTGGTTTGCCTGTGTATATTTAAGAGGTTTCTGGGTTCATGGTGTTGGTGGAGACAAAATCATTGTAAAGAAATTCTGTTATCGGGCAGGTAGCTAAGGCGTTGATATCACCTTGATCTTTATTTCAATTCAGTTTCTTCCCATTTAAAAGTAAAGTATATACAGCCTTGGGGACTCCTAAATATTTTTTAAATGTCATAAAATTTGGAAGGTATTATTATCGAACCATAAAGAAACTTTTTAGAGGGACTGAGTTCAAAGTTTCATCAATTATTTTTTGTCAATGCTGTCGTGGGAAACCCTAATATAGGCCTACACGTCCGTGGGCCCTGCACGCAATTAACGCAGTGTATGCACGTATGTAATCTGTTGCAATGCAAATGGATCTATTATAGCGCCCTTATAAATCCGAAGTCGGCATGCATGCATGCATAAATGCATACATACAAGCATCCTGTTGCAAAGACAGGTGAGAATTATTGGCTAGGTGTCGCTCAAAATGGTCATTTAAAATGCTTACTTGGTTTCTTTAGTTGTGATAAGACAAAGCGACGAAACTAAAATTGTAGAATTAAATCTCCTGACTTCTATTATAGCACTGTTATAATACTTCATAATTCATCAGAACGATTAGTTGGGTTCTAATCCCCCATTCTGTTTGTGTTTTTCTTAGTTAAGGTTTACTACTTTGTACTAGTACGTTAATAATTGTACATATACTAGATACCATTATGTCTCTGTTTTTCTTAGTTCAGGTTTAATACTTTGTATACAGTATACTAGTACGTTAATAATTGTACATGTACTAGATACTTATTTTATGATAGCACTGTATTAGATAATCTCTGTTAACCGTTATATATAAGAGGTCGTTGCTGTTAACCATCTAGAATCAGACTATGTATATAGGTGGCCTCTGGTCCCTTCTGGGTTCCCTTTTGCGACCAACAGATCTTTGTTCTTTGTACAATGAAATGTTACTTTGTCAATGTTTGGAGCAATAAATTGATGGTTATGGTTATGGTTATGAACAAGGCATCAAAAAGGTCGCTCAATTGAAACTGAGCTCAAAGTCATTATCCAGTATCCACTGCAGAAACAATTGCAAAACGAGACAAATTGGAGAAGTACAATCTTACTCTTTTGATGAGCCTCTCATAAAGAGACGCTAAACAAATTTACCATTCTATTCGGTTTCTTCCCAAGTCACATGACCGTGTTTTACCTTAGCTGCAGACCATAATATGAAAAAACTGTTATAGTTAGAATGCTTTATTCCTATTGACTATTGATTGTTTATTATATACGATGTATGTACACCAGAATGCGGATTGCAGCTGGTTCAATAAAGAATATACTTACTTACTTACTTAAATCGCAAGTCCCGCAACCTACCTTTAAATGGCCTGCCAGAATCAATATGTTGCTTTATGCATAGCTGCGCCTCAATTGTTTAGAATTCTTAAGCTATATCTAAAGTTAAATTTAAGAGGAGTCTGGTCGAAAGTCCAGAAGAAAGTCCGAAAAGACACAGAAGAAGCCTAGGAAGAAAACGAGTCTAGGAAACTATGAGTTTCCAGTCGAGATCTGAAGGTCTGAACAGACTTGGCAATATGACGCATTTTTCCAGAAGAGCGTTCCAGAGTCTATATGGGCAGCAACAAAAGGAATTAGTGTCCTTGTCCATTGTATAGTCAGATGTGATAGTCAGAAGACCTGGCTGAAGACTGAAGATAATAAGGTTGACTGAAATGCAGAGTCTTGTATGAAATTAGCCATGCAGTCTTGATAGTCGCATTTCTCTGCATGGGCAGTCAATGCAATGATTTTAGGATCGATGACTTACGTTCAAATTCTGGAGTAATAGTGATGCTTCAGCCTAAGGCATTTTGGACTCTGTAAAGTTCCATCTAGACACCTTTACTAAGATGCTTAAATTCTTATATATTTAAATCGCTAGTAATCGATGAGCTGTAATATGCCAAAACTAATCTTTGTCGGCGGATTAACGGCCTATGTTTTCATAAGCTGCCGTTAAACTGTGGACACTCTCTGCTGAATTCTTTGATATTGCGAGTTCAGAAAGATCGAAACGGCTCCAGACCAGGGCATTATGAACACACAAAACAAATCAGGCGGAAAAGGAATGTGACGTATAATTTTACGGACATAAAATTATGAATGTGTGGCTCTTTGTGGCCAGACCTGCATGATAGAATTAACGTGTTCGATGAGTGACTGGAAGTAGTTAAATACGACTGATGCCTCTGCGTTCAATGATAGCACTGCCATAGTGAATAGAATTCAAAGAATTGAATTTCTTCAGTTGCTGTTCCAACGAGGAAATAATAATGCCCCCTTGGCCTTCGAAACCATGGGTCCCATAAATACAGTGTTGATAGCGCCTTCGTGATTCTTAGAATAGTCATCAGTCGCTTTTAATCGACAGTGGACTCTTTGAGCAGCAGCAGTATGATGAATTAACGTTTAAGTTCTGAAGTAATAGTGATGCCTCTGCTTAAGGCATATAGTGAAGTTCAGAAAGAGTGGACGCTGTAAAATTCCATCTAGACACCTTTACTAGATGCTTAAATTCTTAGAATAGTCATCAGTCGCTTTTAATCGACAGTGGACTCTTTGAAGCTGCAGTAGCAAGCGAGTTGCAACGATCGAAACGGCTCCAGACCAAGGCATTATGGACAGACAAAACAAATCAGGGCAGAAACGGAATGTGACGTATAATTCTACGGACCTGTGTATGTATGTATGAGCACTTGTTATAGCGCCCCTTCAAGATTTCTATTCAGAGGCGCTCCCGACTACAGCGCGGACACTGAATCGGAGTTTCACGCCGAAGCGCATGAGCAATTGCGAGTGAAGGACTTGCCCAGGGTCCCTATGCGGCGGCTTGAGGTGGATTCGAACCCGCAACCCTCCGGCTGCAAGGCACCGAACATACCCCCACACCACCGTGGGGCCATTGTGGACAGACCTGCTTATAGAATTAATGCGACATAATCTACTGATTCAGGATGTTTTGTAGATGTAGATAGTTTCCTTTATATTTGCATATCTGCTGTTTCCTCTTCAACGAGGGTTTTATTAACTGAATTTACTTCACCGTTTTTATTTGCCTTTAACTGGCGTCTTTCGGACTCTATCAGTTCTTTGTTTAACTGCATTGTAAACTACTAATATTATTATTAATAATAATAATAATAATAATAATAATAATAATAATAATAATAATAATAATAATAATAATAATAATAATAATAATTATAATAATAATAATAATAATAATATGTGCCGTGTTACGGCGCTGTAGAAATTGTCGTATTCATCATCATCATCATCATCATCATCATCAATAATATAATAACATCTTGGCAAAACCAGGTATAGATTACGCCCACATGAAACGAGTTTCTAATTGACACAAATATTATTATTATGAAAACACAATTATACAAAATCGTTCGAAGAGCATGACCAAAGTATATAACTTAAGCAACTTCCGAATTATTTGTACCCTATTGACATGGCCGCACTTATTCTCTGACTCAAATAGCATTCCTACAATCGCCACAGTTACTTTAATTGTAGAATGGCGTCCATTTTAATTTCGACCGACAATCGAAATGGCGTCCATCTGTATTTACCCAATCCGAGTGCAGAATCATAATCACAATGTCCATTGCAGGCAACATTTGATTTAAACTATCGGTCACAATAACCATTTAAGCGAAATGCGGCCTATTAAAGTACATGATACTTCGGTGAATGTCATCGTCGATATGACGGCGTCGTTAAATTAACGTTACTAAACGGTGAATATATATATTGTTCTGCAGTAACTACGATATTTACGACATCTTGGTCGCTATTGTCACTGTCCTTCAGTTGTCCTTGAGTTGCCCTTCAGTTGTCCTTCAGTTGTTTTTGAGTTGTCCTTTCGGTTGTCCTTCAGTTGTAATTTAACAGTTGGAAAAACGCTGATCACCGCAAATTTTGTTGACTCAAAAATGGTCGCCATAAATAATTAGTCTCATGGGAAAATGACTCATCGTTGGACTTTGTTCGCGAAACTGAGACTCCCGATGCTATGAGGCTTGGCGTTGGTTGAGTCGTATTGGAATGGTCACTTCTGTGACTGCGCTAACAGAACAAATTGTCTGGAATTGAAGAACAGTATTTCTCATCAGTTGTGAATGTCACAAACTGGTTCCTATTAATACGACTTAGATTTTCGCGCTATCGATATCATGAGATTACGATTACGACTGTGCATAGTTAATGTGGTTTTACATTACTTAATGACGTATCTGAGTGTCTGCCACAATTACTGATCTGCTCGGATGGAAATCAACGACGAATGTGGCAACGTCAGTAAAGTGCACAATAAATAGGTAGTCGCGACTACTGAAATTGGGCATCGAGTGCCAGAATTCTAACTGTCATATACGACACTATCGAGAATTGTTCAGATCGGTTTTGTTGCTATTCCGGGGTTGGGCTTATGCTCCAGCTAATACACAGGGATCGTTTTGGACCGGAACGCACCGCACCGCAATGCCGTATCGGTTCTTTCTTTGATTAGCATGGCGCCTGAAGCCGGCGTTCCGGTTCTTCCTGAAGTGGGCGTTCCGGTTCTTCCTGAAGTGGGCGTTCCGGTTCTTTCTGAAGTGGGCGTTCCGGCTCTTTTTTGTTTAGGATGGTATCGCTGCTGATACATGATATTTCTCACTTCTCGAGTGAGTCAGTAAGAAACTAATCGCTTCGTTCCTTTGTGACCTAGAGTAGACAACACCGAAGCGTCCTCGCCATGAAAGCAGCGTATACTCGCAGCGGGCACCCTATGTCGAGAGGGCCTTGGCCTCTCGTTTCCTCATCGTCTGCCACCTGGACCTCGAGATGGACAGCGTACTCTGCCGCCCCGAACAGACGAGGTTCCGGAACCCGTTACGGAATCTGGTACTGAAGAAGCAGTAGATGAACGGGTTGAAGCAGCTATTGGCCGATCCGAGCCACTGCGCAACGGGCGTGAACACCATCGCCACCATGTAGAAGTCCGGCTCCGTACCTGCCAGCTCACCACCGTAGTACTTCCTCAGTTGGATGGCGTAGGTCGGCAGCCAGCTGAGCGCAAAGAGGATGACGACAACGACGAGCATTTCTAGCGCCCTCACGCGAGAGCGGCGCAGACGAACGGACAGACTGCTGGCGACACCTGGCGACTGGCGGCGAATCACTCGGTAGGCGATCAGAGCATAGCAGGCGGAGATGAGGACGAGAGGTATCGTGTAGCAGGTCAGGAAGATGGCTCCGAGGAAGTAGCGCTGCTCCATCTCGACTGTTGGCCACGTCTGACCACAGACGTAGATCGTCTGGAGTGGTGTGGAGAAGTCGATCTGGTGGTAGTAGACGGTCCATGGACTCATGATTCCGGCTGAGACGAACCAAATGACGGCGATCGTACAACGCGCCGCCTTGCGAGTGACGTGGTGCTGAAGCGGTCGGCAGATGGCTATGTATCTGCGAGAGAGAAACACGAATATTAGGTTAACATTATTAGTAATAATTTATAGAAATTTTTAATTTATTAAACAATTTATAGATTGGATATAAATAGTCTAATCCAGAAATAGAGAAAGCAATCCTTTAAACGTTCATTTAAGCCAAAATGCGGATTGCAACTGGTCCTACAATAAAGAATATTCTATTCTATATTATTGTCATTATTATTATTATTATTATTATTATTATTATTATTATTATTATTATTATTATTATTATTATTATTATTATTATTATTATTATTATTATAAATGTCTAGAGGGTCTGGCCTCGTCTTCAGGGTTTGAAGAGAAGGTACCTTCAAAAGTGACCATGTTATACCTTAATTATTATTATCACTATTATTTTTGCTACTATTACTACTACTATTACTACTATTATTATTACTATTATTATTACTATTATTAATGATATTATGATAATTGTTGTTGTTATTGTTGTTGTTGTTATTATTATTATTTTGTCTATTGTGTTTGCCCTGAGGTAGCTATAGCCTATTGTTTAAGCAGGGAAGAAGAAGAGCAGTTCTTTAAGCTAAACCCGAGATGCAATTATGAGTATGAAGTTTCAGCCACTTTATTTTCTTAGCCTCAGGTTGTTGAGAGCAGCAGGTAGCCAGTACTCTCCCTCGCCGTCTAATCTTCTCACCGACAGATTAAGGTTAATGTACTCATTAGAGCTGAGTTGGTTAAGAAACGCAGGTGAAACAGAAATCTTGAAACAGTTTTCTGCTCTGGCGGAAATTTGAAACCTCAGCCACTCGCTAACGACTAGACTGTCGTGCATCCATTGTCTCTAGGAGGTGCCATAAAAGGGGTGCTCGATAGTGGAGTGGTTAGCGTGCTGGACTGTCAATCGAGAAGTTGCGGGTTCAAATCCGCGCCAGGACAGAAATTTGGTTCGAAGTTTCTGCCCTTCCTGTGCCCTCTAGGCTTTAATGTGTACACTGACCGTACACTGTCAGTGGGAAGATCGGACGGCAAGGGAGAGGACTAACCACTCGTCCTCATATCCCGAGGATAAGAAAATGATGTCGCTAACACTTCATACCCACGGCTGTCTGAGAGCTAGCTTAAGGGTCTGCTCTTATCTTCTTCTCTTCTTCTTCTTCTTGAAATTACTGGCGTATAATACACTGAATAATACGCAAGTGTGTTGGTGAATGTAGGTTATCTGGACTCTCATCTGCTAAGGACCTCTCAACTTGTCTCAAGGTAAATCCTCATTAAATCAATCACTAACGCTATAATTCGTGAAGAATGACAAGCTCCCCCTTAATTGAACGCTTGGTTATTGATAACAATAACAGAACCGTTGCCTGGGAAGGTCTACACTAGCAGACGTTCGCAGACTTATAGAACCCGATCAACAAAATTTCAAATAATTTTAATCGAACGACAAAACCTCTGCCTAAATGGACAATGAACGCTTGTGCGAAGAAGGCTTGCACTCTACTGGAGAAAACAGAATTCATAACTTAGTCACGGATGGTATTAACTTTGGACCTGGTATAGTGCGAACAATCCTAGGTGTCTCGTTAAACATGTGAAATACTGTACGTTGAATAGTTTAGATCTAAGCGATAGACTTTGCAAGTCAAACCTATACGAAACCGATGCCGAGTTTTTACTAAAAAGATTTATTCGTCATTAAAACTGTGACGAAGTTAGAAAGGATGACTTCGATTGGGTTTCGATCACCACGATTGCTCAAATTCGATCCTTTGCCATCACTACGGCCCTCGTTATGGAATGCCTTTCCCTTCACTCTGCGTGAAACATCCTTTCTGGATCATTGTCTTCGTTACTCTCTCTTCTTAAAACCTATTTCTTCTATCGGGGTTCTCGCACTGGGGGCGCTACTGAATGGCGCACGGCTGTGAGCGACGCTATATAAACTACTAATTACTAATTACTAATAGACAATTGGTCAACGGGTGAAATAACTGAGCAAACACCGACATTTTACACGGAAAAGACCAGAGACGCGCTGACTAAGAGGGCAACGTATGACGCGTGTCAAACATACATATGATCCAATTTATATTAAAATGTAATGCAGTTTGTTCTTATATATAATGTGTAGCAATATAATTACGAAGCACTGCGGTGATATTTATTAGTAGGCTCTACGATTATGTCTTCATTTAAAGTGTCTACTTCTAGCAGTTTATAGTATTTACAGCATTTAAAGTGTGCACTTATATCTACTCAGCTAGATTGAAGCACTCTCAGCGATAATAGAAATAATTACCATAACAGGCCGCATACGATTATTAATGCTCTTAATTAATTACTAGTTGTTCAATTACGTCTGAAGACTACACTTCGAAATAGTAGATATTAAAGTGTGCACAAAGACCATAACAGACTGCATAAATTTCATATACATAGGCCTAATACATGCCTGAGTGCTGTAAAACGTATATATATAAAGTGCTGTACAACGTAGGCCTATTATTATATACCTCGTGTTTCAGCAGATTTATGAGTCCTGTGTATAATGCGTGCGTGCATTAACATGCTATGGTACTTAATACCACGAACTATGTTATTATATCATGAGGATTACACCACCCATGTAGACATAATTATGGCGATTGCTGCAAGTTTTTAAAAAATTAAATATTCTGTCTCGATTTGCAATATAAGGTTCTCGTGATCGCGGGTTTAATGCACTTTGTGTTTTTAGTTTCGATCAGTGGTCCACATTGCCCCATCTATCCCTAGGCTTTTTCCACTTGGCGTCCATTAAGTCCCCGAAGCCATCTTGTTTTTATTACTGGTCTCTTTCTGCCTGTATGTCCATTTGTCTGTTTGTATATCTGCCCTGTATGCGGCTGTCTGTCTTTCTGTTCCCTCCAGGGTCCATTGAAACTTGATTCGAATTATATGAACTTTATTCTCCCATTTTCCATGCAGGATCAACGATGATATACGATATCGTCCAATGTGAATGGACGGAAGTATGGATAAAACGTCATATCGATGGCATCGTTTTCCGATATATACTCCTTCGTGGTTGGCTAAGCGTGGGCTTGCATCCTGTTGTTTATATATGTCGTTTATTGTTGTTTATTAGTGTTGTTTTGTCACTGTACATTAGCTTAGCGTTTCGCTTCGTTTGACGGTAATACTATAGGGCCAGAGTATGATATTTCTTTCCTCTTTTATGTCAGTTGTCTTCATTTTCTCTTTACAGTTTATTCTTCTTTCTTTCTCGTTTCTAGTTTATGTTCGTTTTTCTTCTCTAACAATGTCTTCTTTCGCTTTTTCTTTTTTCTTTGTTCTTTCTCTTTGTCTCATTTGGTTAATTTCGATGCCATTGTTTACTATTATTTTGCTTTTTTTATTCAAAACGCAAATTCTTGCATTCCTTTTGATTTCTAAGTTTTCTGCATATAAACTGGTGTTTAACGATTGCTCTAAATAAAAATGAGCACCAGAAAATTGACTGTAGCTTTTTGTGTAGAACAAGCCATTCTCGACGTAATCCAACAGCAATGGATCATCATGAATTGAACTTCTGGTCAGTGGGTGCTTCGAAGTTGCCATGGAAATTATATTCTCAATATTAAGCTCCCCAGTATTTGAGTAACATTGTTGTATATGACTGATTTTTCTGTGGCGACCGTGTGGCTTTGAGCCTTTGACCATGCTCAGTTTCAATGAGTTTATCACCGTCGTTTTTATTCTCAGTGGTCATAATATTGTTGTAGGTCCTCTGGTGCGAACGTTGCCTTATGGAGATACATATCTCTCATATATATTGATATTTCAAACCGGTTTTCTCTTGCACAGGGACTCGTAACATACGCTTGAACTAAATTCTCTTGCACAGGGACCAGACCAACGCTTGCCCCATAGTATACAGCCATGGCTAGGCCGCTGGTGCCAGCTGTCTGCCTGCTTTGGTCCCAACGTGGGTATGTATGCTTGCAGCCTGAGATTTACAGAGGCGGATTTAACAATCTGCCGCCCTAACGCCATGTTGTCCGCCTCCCATAATATTTATGTTAAGCAGTTCTAACTTTTTCATTTTTGTTTAAGACAACACTGGACAAGTCAGAAGACACCAGGAAAAACAAAACACATTTAAAATGTTTAATCATTGTCAATGATATCCTATTGTAAACATGTTTATTTGCTCTTGTCTCGCTCGCAGTTTTGAAATTAAATTTATTGTTTAATTTTAATTTCTAATTATGTAATTTTTAAGTTTAACCACCACAGTAGAATGTGCCGCCCTAGGCCGTATTGCAATAAGAGAAAGCCAGACTAACCTGTCGATGGCTAATTATTGCCATAAGAGAAAGCCAGACTAACCTGTCGATGGCTAATTATTGCCATAAGAGAAAGCCAGACTAACCTGTCGGTGGCTAATTATTGCCATAAGAGAAAGCCAGACTTACCTGTCGATGGCTAATTATTGCCATAAGAGAAAGCCAGACTAACCTGTCGATGGCTAATTATTGCCATAAGAGAAAGCCAGACTAACCTGTCGATGGCTAATTATTGCCATAAGAGAAAGCCAGACTCACCTGTCTATGGCTATTGCCATCAGAGTGTTGACAGAAGCACTGACAGACAGACCTTGGAAGAATGGAACCATTTTGCACATCACGGATCCGAATACCCAGCCTAAACAAGAAACATTTCATATAAATAATACATATACACAAAGAAATTGCCCAATCTTCATGGTCTTCATAATCATAACCATCGTTATAAGCATCTTCATCACCACTATCATAATTGTCGTCATCATCATCAGTATCAATGTCTCCACCACCGTCGACATCATAGTCGTGGTGTCGTCATCATCATCAGTATCAATGTCTCCACCACCGTCGACATCATAGTCGTGGTGTCGTCATCATCATCTACATAATATAATTACATTTCGTCTTCGCCACTGCAGTATGATCAAGCTCATCGCTCTGATCAGCTTCGCAGTCATCAACATCATAGTCATCGCCAATGCGGTCATAGAGAATGCGGTAAAGAATTGCTCCATTCATCCATCCATCCATTTATCCATCCATCCATCCATTTATCCATCCATCCATCCATCCATCCATCCATCCATCCATCCATCCATCCATCCATCCATCCATCCATCCGTTACACCCGTCTATCTATTTATCTGTGTCTCTGTCTGTCTCTGTCTCTGTCTGTCTGTCTCTGTCTGTCTCTGTCTGTCTGTCTCTGTCTGTCTCTGTCTGTCTCTGTCTGTCTGTCTGTCTTTCTGTCTCTTTCTGTCTCTCTCTCTTTCTGTCTCTCTCTCTTTCTGTCTCTCTCTCTCTCTCTCTGTTTACATTTTCTTGCAAATATCTTAATTCTCTCCTCTCTAGCTTGCTGTTTCCTTGATCAGTTCTCTTTCCTACTCTTTTCTTCAGCTTCCTCCGCGTCCAAATTAAAAATTCCCTCAACATCCTCTTAACCCATCTCAGGACGTTTACAGGTGTTGAGTGTAAAATCTCGTTCACCTGATTCCAGCAATAAATCACTTTTATAATACAAATTATCACAGAATCAAAAAAACAATCGATTGTCTAATTGATTCTCCTCAGTACCATTCCACTGGCTATTATAATAGTATTTTATGCACGCAATCTTAGTGGATCGTATTATGCAGGAGTGGTTGGAATTCAATGCAATATCGAGTTACCCAAATAGACTCCATAGCAACACGTCTCAAAACCATAAAATAAGTGAGGACGTTTCACCCGTCAATGCGACAAATGCTAATAAAAATGATAAGGCTGTCCCAACGGTAGGATAACCAGCATTTTAGCACTTTTGTTAAATATATTAGGTAATCTACATAGCAATATTAGTGACAATTAGTATAAAATTAATAAGAGTAATAATAATATTATTAATAATAAAAATAGCAATAGAGGTCATGTAGTATAACCATAATTATTATAATAATGGTAATAATCATTGAGATTCTTGAGAGCAGCTACGTCTCTATGCCAGGACTTGATG
Source organism: Aporrectodea caliginosa (assembly GCA_020284085.1). Classification (NCBI taxonomy): domain Eukaryota; kingdom Metazoa; phylum Annelida; class Clitellata; order Crassiclitellata; family Lumbricidae; genus Aporrectodea; species Aporrectodea caliginosa. Next base: position 539,199 of record JACEVL010000321.1, read on the forward strand.
AGTAGCTAGGAACAAATAATATTGTTCCAGCAAAAAATGTGCAATCTCGAGATATTCTGACACTGCGAGACAAAAATAAGACACCACTACAATGCCATTGCATTTCGAGGCATGTTTACTTCCGGATAAAGATACCATTTACAGAACAGATTCTAGCTCAATGTCTTCTATTGAGGGATTGCACTTACAACAGCTGGAAGAAAATAAGTATCATTAGGGTCTACTTGAATACTAATCTCTGAGTAAATCTACAGTTAAAAAACGATCGATAGTCTAATTGATTACCCTCCGATTCGTATCTTAGGAGCATGTGCATCACATGTACTGTGGTATCTTTGGAATGATATATATATAGGTGTGTCGAGCGATTCGAAAACAGTTCGAGATAACACATCATTAGATAGTCAGTTGGTTTACCCGTTTTACTGAGTAGCGGAGTTGGTGGACATAAAACGTTATAAAACGTTAATACGGGCCAATTAGATCATCATCCAAATCACGGTTCTTGTTAGGTTTCACTGGTGGTACGGTTATAAAACGTTAATACGGCAATGCATGACTTTTCATTGGTTTCTATAAGAGTTGAATAAATGAATAATGCCATACGAACGATGAGAACTGTTAAAATAAAATTCTGTCGACATCAACGGCCTTCGTTGCTATAAGATGTCGTTAAACTCTACAATCATGCAGGCCTTTCAGTGCACGCGTAAAGGCAGTTATAGAATATTACAATAGATAAGTAATAAGTATGCATGCTTTGTAGAAATGCATGTTATCTAGACACAATGTCATATCGTCGTAATTACACGCACACATTTATAATTTGTGTTTAGGCCTACTTCGTATGAGTTCGATGCTTAGAAATAATTAGTTTGCATTTATTCAGGCTGCATATCCGTGCATTTATATATTGCATTTTTGGAATAACGTAGACTACCTGTATTTTTTAATGTCTCGTGTATCCCCAAATTGAAATTGGCAATTGCAGTTTACTTTGTTCATACGTCAGATACCTATTTACGATTTCCGAATACATTGATTAATATTTATACCCAGGATATTAGAATACTGACATATTGCCGTGAAAATACAGAATTCACGTGTCCATGTAAATGACACCGCTGTGCAGTTTCCAACTTAACGGCTTAGCCATCTGTCCCAAGTATACTGGGCTGCTGAATTATTGTCCGGTCATAAATGTATTTATGTATTTCCGTTGCTCCGAGTGGCGTGACGCCACCTTTGAATTGGCAGGAGAACTATCAACAGGCACAGGCACGTTTTGCAACATGGAAATGCATTAACCCGATTTTTTGCCCAAGCTCAAAATTATAGGAACGAATTCAGTCCGTATAGGTCGCATAAATATATCTTCCGTGTGAGTCTCTGGATCGCGGACTGGCATTGAAATGACTATCGATTAATGCACATTATATCATGCAGTGTGAAGGTTTCCTAGTGGTCTGCGCTGATTATAGCCTATTATATAGGTTTACTGCAACAAAGAAGAAAATGGCGAGCTCTTATTGAAGAAACTGTTACTGAAATGCCAAATTGATAAAAGGATTGAGTTTCTTTGCTTTTTCGTTCACGTCGAAGCGCAAATCACCGCTTTCTGCTAATCTCTGGCGCACAGTGGTTGACGTTGGATCGTTTGTTCTCCCGATCAGTATAGCAGCTGAAGTCGTAAAATCATATCGACCGTCTTTGGCCACTCACTCCAGCCGGGATAAACTCTCAACTCCACCGAGAGCTTCAAACGCAGCCGTGAGGAAAACACTAACATTAACGGACTTAAGCAAGACTCTGCTTTACCCAAATGTAGCCTACGTGTTTTCTATAGAGACCATATGGCATCGATTCTGCTCTGTTTTCATCTGATTGTTATTCCAAAAATTACGTAATACAGTGAACAAATATGTTTCATGAATACAAAGGACAGACAGGTCTAGAAGGGACCTAAGTCTCGCCAATTAGTGTCACCCATTTGGCAACAAATTGGTGTGAAATGGCGAGTGATTTACATAATAGTCTTGCAATCCTTTAACATATCAGAATAAAAAAGAACCAGAACTAAAAAGCTTAACTAACAAGATCTATAATTCATTCAGTGTCGTGCTTGGTTGTCAGTGAATTGGTTGGGTGAGATCCTTCACCATCACTTCCCGTTTGAATGGGTCCCACGACTTTTAATGCAGCCACATACGGACAGTAATAAGCCACGAAAAAGGCACTAAACTGGTCGATGAGAAGGTTCCCATGTAATGCAATACAATTCTTCGATGGACCACTTGCATCGGCCAGACAATTTACATTACAGGACAGGTACACATTACATACACTATATCACGCCTATGCCCATATAGCAAACTACACAGTTAAACAGCGGAGTTATCAAACCCGCGAAGCTATAACCAAGTTATGTCTTTCAAACGTTAGCCTAAAACCAGACATGGCGTGACAACAAGATAACCTTAACTTTACAGCCATTCGTCACAAATGCTGTGAAATGGTGGAATAAAAATCATGACATTTTATTGCTTCTGTTATGTGCTACGATAATAACCGTCTATATCGTACACAGATGATATCAGCTACGCAGTCTGTACACTATAGCATCGGTCCAATAAATAATGGACCGATCTCATAGAAACCATGAACTGGCTAAACCACTGAACTATTCTGACCCCCTATGTCGAATGCCGTATTGACGTAATGCAGGTTATATGCTGTTTATTCCATGTGTGCATTTTGATCAGGCCCGAATTAAAGGGTGCACCCGGACCCGCAGTTTTGAGGGGGCCCGCATTTGATAAATATGTGAGTGGTGGACCGGTGGTGGTCAGAGGGGCCTTTCTAAAGTATAATCACAGCACCGGGGCCCGCACTACCCTTAATGCGGCCCTTATTTTGATAGAATGGGGAGGTCGTTCCATGAATAGCGAAAGCACGCTGTTGGGCCATAGCGGTCCTTACCCGAGAGACAAAGAGATCAAGACGATCAGCGAAGCGAAGGGGCTGGAGAGAGACGGCGGAGGAGGGCTTACCCATAAGATCACAGAGGTACTTCGGAGCCTGCCCCATCTGGGATCTGGAGACCAAGAGCACGATCTTGTATTGTATTGGAGAGGTAACGGGGAGCCAATACAGTTTATTCGTCATAATTATAGGTTGTGTGAAAAGCGAGGAAGACGGGCAATGAGTGGTTGCGTTCAGAACCGACTGCAGGGAAAATAGTAGTACCTTAGGGAGGCCAACAAATAGTCATAGAACACGTACATGTATATTGACATAAATCT
>JACEVL010000321.1:545000-751633 GCA_020284085.1 Aporrectodea caliginosa
CCCCGAATGCTGTCGATTCTGCCCGTTTAAGTATACTTTAACCATATCACAATAGTTCTTTGGAACTCGATGGCCGAGTTAACCTTTAATCAGAAGCGATAAGTTGACTTCGATGAATCGCCACCTCATAAGACCGATTATACTCCAACACTCCTTCCAACCTCTTGTTCCTAACCTCTCGTTCATTTCTCCTTAACGTCTTCTTAACGTCATCTTCTAAATCGAGAGAGCTCTACAATACTTTCGACGCGTCGTCGCACGTTTCTATGGTGACCGATGATGTCATCTCCATTATCGTTGCCTTAGTTCGAATAATAATAATGATAGTCTGCCTCCCTGCCTCCCTATGTACTATTTACATTTTATCGTTATGTTGTCTCACTTCTATCGTACTCCAACTGACAATCATTGTTTATTTCTGGCTAACTGAATTGATAAAAAACGTACTTAAATAATGATGTTGTTATTCTGTGCATGGACCAATGGTGTCCTCCAGAGATTTACTATAATGATTTCCGCTTTTGTTCTGGCGTCCAGCTCTGAATGAATTCCGAGCTCAGAGTCACTGATAAGGAACGCCGTTATGAATTACGCTATAGAAACGACTCCGCTCCAGTGGACCATGCAGTCTCAGAGGCTTTCACGTGGACAATAATAATACACTTATACTGCAGCTGTGATGCTGGACTTCAATGCGAGTTATGTACATGGCAACGGAAGAAAGAGAGCGTCGATGAACGCATCCATGGAGATAGATACATTGTATGTACATATTTATTTATACACAGATATATATATATATAATATATATAGATCTAAATATATATATGTGTGTGCGTCTGTGTATATGTCTGTCTATATTTGCGCATATAATGTATGAGCGTACCAATGCATTATGTATCTGCGTATGTATGCATCATGCATGTATGTATGAATATATGTGCATATGTATATGTTACAGGCAATGTGTAAAATCAGGGATTTTGTAAAATGCCTGAAATTTTTAGGCAATTTGTAAAATCCCCAATTCACTCAGGCACTTTAAAAATCCCTGAAAAAACCAGGGATTTTGTAAATCCCTGAAAAATAAATAGGTGCAAATGTTTCAAAGGGAAAATCAAGTGCAACATTGAAAGTCAAACTTCGATTGTGTTTCAGGCAATCTGTCAAATTTTCATCATCAGATTTCAGGGATTTTACACAATTACAGTTAAATATAGCTAAATAAAATCTGCGATAATTGAACTGAAGTTTGTGTTAAAGTTGAGTAGCAATTTCCAGTAGCTTTTGGAAAGATTTTATGAGTTTTATATGAAACGTCTGCAATTCTGCCAAAACTCTCTCGAACTGTCAACAAGACACCCACGCGTCACCTTATCACACACACGTGTGTCGATCACTCCACCTACTGAAAATTCCTGAGCCCAATTACTCCAAAGACCTATCGCTAACCTACAACTCCCTACAACACTTCCAGCCCAAGTACCTTCGCGACCGTCTCACCATACAGTCACATCGCTCAAGTCGATCCTCCTCCTATCGCATTCCTTCCCGCCTCGGTCATGTCTCATCTCAAGTTTCTCCAATTGTTCCACATATCACACGGCTCTGGAACGATTTCCCCTCTAAATTCCACAAATTCTCAGATCCTTCACCAATTATTACCGCTCACCCACACCAATATCTGGCAGGGAGGTCTAGGGTTATGGTAACACTCTGACAAGAAGAGCAGAAGATCAGCACGGACGCGGGATCACTTCCCGCCAGCCTCCCAAAGGTCGATTCAGTCTTTCATTCGCCAGATGGCATGGGTAAATGAACAGCAGGACGTGATGGGCGCCTTGCATGTCTGCCAAACAGTTAAATTCGACTCCTGCAATAACTTTGTGTGTCATTTTTAAATAATTAATTATTATTATTATTATTATTATTATTATTATTATTATTATTATTATTATTAATATTATTATTATTATTATTATTATTATTATATTATTATTATTATTCTGTCTTATCTTCTCTTTCAGGTTTGTTTACAGCCGGACTTGGACCTCCACTTGGTATCTCTGGGCAAGCCATCAGAAACGACGCAGCGCTCGTGAATAAGCTGGTTCCCTGCGCTTCGCTTTCAAGTAGCGCTTTAGACCATCGAGATGACGAGGAATATTTGTTCGTTTTAAGCACAAAATCGCCTTCGACCCACAGCATGCACAGCATTAAAGCAAAAGCGTTAGAGAACTTGGAATAATCTTAATTATTGTGCATACCGGTTCCCTGCTCTCAGCCATATCGGTAAGTTGGTAATAATATACTTCAGACACGTTTCTAAATGATTGGACTCTAGGCTCTTCTGCAGTTGATGAAATAGCTAAACGAGCTGGGGATGGGGGTCAAGACCTGACATCCAACGTAGGCTATGTTCAGTTACTTAGCTGAGGGTAAGAAGCAGAACCTCCAATGGGGGTTGAACCCCGCAACAACTAAACACTCAGAGTGCAACTACAATTATTATGATTACGAATCATTTTCTCGTTTAGAATGCATAAAAAAAACAAGCAGACAAAGTTGCTAATGATTGCTAATACAGAGCACATTTTAATTAATGAGCACATTTTAAGATGTAGATGTTAATTATACAGATCAGTAATGTCTGCCCATAACAGACCGCAGTGTGGACAGAACACTCGAGTGTCTAGTTTTTAGGTATATTCATTGCATACTCCACTGCTTGACAATTTTTGTCCAATATTGCAGACTTATTACTGTCTGGCGAAAGACCATATAAAGCTACTGCAACTATGTACTATTGTCAGCCAGATGTTGAAAACGAGCGCTGAAGCTAAACAAGTGTCACATTTTTTGCGACATTGTATGTATGTATCTTACATGTATGTTCTGAACACGCATATAGCACATTTTAAAAGCCTCAGAAGGGCGCTGTAACACGGCTATCAAGCAGATCTATAAATAATTTTTTTATGCATCCTAGGATAAACTGGAAGTAAAATGTTTTCTGAGCTATTTGTGGCTGTTAAGTGGAAAACCGTTCCATAAAGAGATCCAATACATGAAAGGAATTGCTGTATGGGAGTGCGCGTGAGCCAACGTCATTCGTCTACCTGACCATAGCCCAACACAGAAACACAGGACCACTTCACTTCAAGAGTGTATCTAAAGTATCTACCCTTTCAAGCCATAACTTGTGATTGTGTACAAACAGTTTGTCTGTAGACATACGGCCAGACTCTCTTGTCTCTTCATCTCACACATTAAGTTTTATGGTGTGTACTAATTTTCTTTCTTGGAATTCTGTCGTTGTCCGCGAAATGTTGTTTGCTAACTTCACAGAAGTATTGTTATGCGTGTTATGCAGCCAATCGAACGCCTGTCGATATAAACCCTTCAGACCGTCATAATAAATGGCTGAGACTGTACCCGTCAGTCACAAATTATTGTGGTCGGTTAGATTAAGGATTCTAGCCTTAGGGGACGTTGCATTTGCTGCATCTAAAGAAGAGAGATAAAGAAGAAAAGCAGTCCCTTGAAGCTAGCTTAGATGCAGTCACAGATATGAAGTTATAGCGATTTTAGTCTTCACTGGCCTCGACATGCAAGGACGAGCGGCCATCATTCTTATCCCTTGCCGCATGATCTTCCCACGGATAGCGTAGAACAAGTGCACTCATTAGAGCCGCGTTGGTTAGGGGACACAAGTGGCACAGCAATCACGTAAACAATTCTTTCCCGGCGGGGATTTGAACTTCCGATCTCTCGATTGACTTTCAAGCACCCTAACCACAAGAGGTTTAGATTTATTTGATTGTTAAATTGCGACTTACAAATCGCATTTCCCTATTTTCGTATTGCCCCTGTCCCGTGGCTCTGGTGGATAAAAACATCGGTTGTAGACATCGGTGACCAGGGAATGTTGATGTCATGTGCCTTATGAATGGAACAAAGAACTGACCAGTCTTGATAATAGGTTAGACACTAGTCACACTACAATACTAATTCTAGTTCTTGGTGACATTTACGTCACAAGCTAGCGCAGAGATTACTTTGCTCTATGAATAGCGCTATATAACTGTTTATTTACAGCTACAATTGCACATGTCTGCACTTTACTACAGTAGACCTACACAACAAAAGTTTTTACATTCGGTGATACATTATACTATGGTTTGCTCATCGGTTTTGCATGGATAACACTGTAATAATTCTGTACATACACTGTATAACACAGTACTTTTACATAGTCTAGATAACACTGTAATAGCACTGTACATACTCTGTACAACACTGTACTTTTACACAGAGATAACATTTTAATAGCGGTTTTATAGAAACTATCTGATTAAATTAGACTAATCTCTCCAGTCATTGTTCGGTCTTCTATTGGAGGCAATCATGCCCTGCAAACACGTAGACGAAAGCATACTTTGGGTTCGCAAAGACCAACGCTTAGCTTGTTGGAGTGTTAGTCCAGAGATTAGGATTTGAATCCACGCCAGAACAGGAAGATAGTCAAAAATTTCAGTTTTACAAGTGTTCTCTATCAAAACACTCTACCATGGATGGATGGATGGATGGATGGATGGATGGATGGATGGATGGATGGATGGATGGATGGATGGATGGATGGATGGATGGATGGATGGATGGATGGATGGATGGATGGATGGATGGATGGATGGATGGATGGATGGATGGATGGATGGATGGATGGATGGATGGATGGATGGATGGATGGATGGATGGATGGATTGATGGATGAGGCGGGCTGGTTTAAGAAACTGAAGTCGCTAGTACATAATGTCGTTAGCTATATATAGGACTTCTTTGTTTTCCTTTTCTTTCACTGTCGCAAACAAAGGACAGAGATTTTCAATTATAATTGAAAATCTCTGTCCTAATTATCTGTCTGTTCTGACGAAGAGCCAAACCTTCAACCCTATCCAATAAACCAAGTGGAAATCTGTAAACGCATTTAAATCAAGCGCCACATCCAGTCCCATAGCATAGATACTGGAAGCGAAGGTTAGCGTGTGAAGACCACGTGATAAGCACAACCTTGTCCTCTCCTAAATCTCGTTAACGAGGATCCGTCGTGCTCAAAGGCAAACGCGACGGAATACTCTCGCTATCTTAGAGCGGCGACTCGTAAAAAAGGCTTTCTCCTTCGATGCACACAGCCTCCGGTGGAAAACCTAGAATTTCTCGTTGCTTTTAGCGTTTTCACCTCGCCACGGCGCCTAACATGCAAGCAGAGAGACACGGAAAGGGAGGATTGCACGGCTTTGGATGAGAGTAACGTCGAGCAGCGAACTTCATGTTTAGCTTACAACACACTTGTGACGTTGGAACACTTGAGTAGCATAAAATTTCATTGTTGGCAAACAGACTGGTTTAGAGTGGTACTCAGTGCTGGCTTATTAATACAACTTCAACGTTAATTTTGTAGGGTTATTAAAATTATCGCTGTCTAATCATTTAGATCACTTGCTGCTCGTGATTTGATACAACAAAGCAGTTTGACCGTTAGCTTATTATTATTATTATTGTTGTGGTAGTCGTAGCAGTAGTGGTATAGTGGTATTGGCGGTGGAAGTAGTAGTGGTATACATTTATACTATCTGATGACCAAGCATCAATCTATAATGCTGAGCAATTGTGAATGAATAACTTGCCCAATGTCCCTATAATACACAGTAATCGTCCCAGGAGTAGCTCGAACCCGTACTCTCCGCGCTACAAGACGAGCGGTCTAACCAATCGGCAATCGTGGGACATGGCATGTCTCATTGTGATTCGCTTAAAGACAGAACCTGTTGCTGGATTCCTTGAATCTCTGGTCGTTTAAACAACAAGTGTGCTACCACTTTACCACTTACCATTTTTAGCTTTATTGAACAGCTTTTCTTATCCAACGAAGCCATTAAGTCTTCTGTTATAACGTTGTAATGTTAAGTGTAGAAGTGCGGAAGTCTAGTTACGGCCTCATTGATTGCGACCAGTTTACGCCTGCGCAGTCCAGCCTTTACAGAGCCACCTGTTCAAACTTTCTGGACACTTGACTGTCAAGTGCTTACCTAGTGTTATGGTGTTTGGAAGTTAGTGTTAACAACAATGGTAGAGTGTTAAGGTCAGTGATAGAGCTGGGCTTCGTATTACTACAAAGATCATTATGACAACAACTATCGGCCAAGGTGCGACCTGTGGTTTGAAGTGTTGGAGGAAGATACATGTATGCAGAAATGCATGAGGGAATGTAGGCCTGTGTAATTGTGGGACATTGTGCACATTCAACTAAGGATGTCGTCATTCTTATGTTTTGCAGGCCTTTGGTGCTATGCATTCTGATAACTAACATGACAGCCTGGGATGTAAGGGCCATGAAACAAAAATGCTGCGCAATACCTCAATATTTAATAATTTTGTTTGTCATCGAAATGTAGGCTTATTACAGAAATGCGTAGGTGGGAGGGATATCCTAAGCCAGTGACAGAGATGGTTCCCTTTCCCTTGGTGTGTATCTCGGTATATATCTTGCTAGGTATCTTGGTATGTATTGTGGTATGTATCCTGATATCTATCTTGGCATGTATTCTGGTATTAAGAATCGCAAGCTAGTTCTTACCCTACCCGGTGCCATTTACTTGTTAGTCACTAATCCGCCATCTTGCATTTGGCATTATCACGCCATCTTAACTCCAGCACTATCGCGACACCTCGTGCCGGAAACGGGCGATGAATGCTCATTGAAGCGCCGTTGGACTTAATCAAATCGCCGCTGCTGTCCTGTAAATCGCTGGGACGTGTAATTTATGGATAGCCCACGTCGAACTCCTCATATAACGGCGCACATATCTAGAAATGCGCAGTGGTTAAACCGTCTGATTTACGTTCTGTCCAAATCAGCGGAAACATCCGCAATCCAGTGATCACTATCTTAGTCACAGAATGCAACAGAAAATGGACATAAACAAAGATATTAGTATATCCAAAAATTCATGTAGGGGCCTAAGTGTGACAATAAAATGTATCTATCTTTGTATGCTGTATGTTATTATGCATGTCTATATGTTTGTATGTTGTGTATACATATTCACGCTGCTACAAATTCATCACCAATGGTACTTTCACTCTGTTATTTTTACTATAAACCTAGCTGACTGAGGTGTAGCCAAGTCTTATTCCGCGTCTTATATTCGTGAGATCTAAATCCAAAGAGGTCCCACCCACAACCCACCCAGGCATCCATCCATCCATCCATCCATCCATCCACGTATAATGAATTAATGTTGTATATACATATGCAGGCTGTTAAAATTCGTCATCCATTTTTATTTTCACTCTATTATTTCCATACTCAGGGATGGGTAAATTACTCGGAAAAATGTAATTGAATTACAAATTACAAATTACTTTGGGACATGAAATGTAAGCATTAATTTCAAATTACAAAATACATGGGAAATGTAATTGAATTACAAATTAACAAATTACAAATTGTGCAATTTCAAGTAATTTCAATTATTGCCCATCCCCATTTTTACCATTATTATACCCATTTAGCCGACTGGCGTGTAGCTAAGTCCATCCATCCTGCGTCTCCATATTCATCCATCTATTCCATTCATAAATGTTATAAAAAGCATGATAGAGTCTGCTTACCTGAGAACAGGTTGGATAGTAGGTTAATCGGTACACAGAATAGGCAGACGAGGATGTCCGCCATTGCGAGATTCACTAGGAAGTAGTTGGTGACGCTTCGCATGCATGGGTTCTTTATAACGACGAGAACAACGAGAACATTTCCAACGAGGCCGACAACAAAGACGAGTGAGTAAGCCAACGAAAATCCCACGATCATGTAAGCTGGGACCTTAATGTACGGGTAGTAATCATAGGTGGCGTTAGTATCGTTTAATATGGCCGTCATATTGTCATCCGGGTTTGTGTCCGCCATTTCGTCCAGAGTTGTGTTCATCATGCCGGATGTTGTTGTATCATGGCGTATTCTCGATCAAAGGTTCCAATTCTAAGCTCTGCTGCAATTGACAAAACAGAAACGTAGAAATATCAATATGGATCAAAGTACAAAATCGATAAACGTTAGTGATAACAGTGCTTGAAATTAGTCACCGTCATAGTATTCTTCCACTAGTTTTAGTTTACTCTGACCAGAAACCATAGCTTATGGACATGACTTGATTTATTAATGGTCATTTTCATAAATTTCGTTTGCGAACAGTTACTTGACTAAAGTAGCTATTTCAATCAATCAGTCAGCGGTTTATTGACTCAGCAACAGAAGCTTACAGGAAGAATCAAACTCAGTGATGAAAGGGCCTACAGAAATCTCAAAGTTAAATTGTTGATATCTTCAATAGGACAACTCTAAAGGATAAACAAATCCACTAGTGCAGGGCTGTTCCTTTTTCCATTATTACAGTGTACATAATTATGGCTAAACGATTTTTGTTATGATCAATATGACTATATCATATATAAACCTAATTAGCATTGTTTCGACTATATCATAGCCAAACAACTGAAGCAACAGCAAAACGTTGCAATAAAAACCAAATTATGGCATCAACAGTTGTAACACAACAATCTTAAAATACAAGAATCAGTCAAGTCTTAACTTTTTATGTGTTCGATAGATAATAGATAATGTTTCAAGTGACTTAAAGTAGCGCTGCAGATTGAGTAAACCTTCTGCAATGCTCACAGAATTGTTTAGGAATTCTTCCACTTACTTTCAAACAATTTAAATATGCATAGAAGCCAATGTTTCAAAACATCGCAAGTTGACTGATGGAATGAACCGCCAATCATTATTGATCCCGCAACCTCATTCGGGCGAGGATGGCGTATATCAAGCACGTACTACGTCGAGATCAGATCTTCTGTCATGCTTAAAAATTCACTGACGCGTAAATAAGTCTCCTCGTCAATTGTTGACACTTGGCACTATCTCTGCCTGCCACTCCTTCCGCCGGCTTTGCATTGACAAAACTCTGTTATCCAGTCCACGCTCCTTCCGGAGGCAAACGTATATAGGTAGTGAGAAACAACGTATTCCGTCGAAACATGGGCGCAGCTATCGCAACCACTGAATCGCACACAATATCGCTTCGTCAACGAATATCCGTCGGGTTCATATACAGCCTACAGGCATTGAGACATGGTCCTTGCAGCAAACGCAGTTGTCAACCGAATTCATACACAATAGATGCCTTCCAATGAGATTTGACGGCGGTTCATATAATTCAAATACTGTATACGACTTCCAGCTACACTCCTATATCTACAGGTCTTTGTCATCGATTCCAATCTCCAATCACACCATAGTTGTACTTCACAATTAAATTTTGAGCATGGTAGCAAAGGGAAGCAATCGCTAATCATTGGGTTGGAGAGAGCTACTGTTGTTAAAGACCTATTCGAAACATTTACTGGAAAACTGCGAAACACATCAACTGTTGAGAAGAACGCAGTAACAAGAATTGTTAATGTATACAGCAAGCCTTGTTTGCAAACAATCTTAATCGTGATTGAAAATTTATACGCCGACACTTGAAGAGAAACCGTGCTCATACGTACTGTGAGTGACATTGGAGGACACCTAAAAAATAAGCGCAGGGCATCAGCTTATTCACGAGCGCTGCGTCTTCTCAGAGGGATTTTCAGAAATACCAAATGAAGGTGCAAGGTCAATAGACGAGGGAGAAATACTACATGCGGAATAAAAGTTCAATTCATACGATATTTTCTGTTGAATGTATCTTATAAAGAAATACACTGACTGGCATTTGCGCATGTCTCTACACTGTCTCAACCGTCACAACGAGGGACTCAGAAAACCTGAACATGATGTCATCTATGAACTTTGGATAGAAATCTGTTTGTTGGGTTTCACATGTGTTTTTGTGCTTGCCAATGGTGACTCCGCCATTGCTTCTATTGCCCATAACGCTAAAAATTGGACAAGGAGCGCTATCTGCCTCGTTTACTGTACGGGTGTTTCACAGTGCTTTCTCGCGTGTTATTTATTTCCAAAGCCTACTTTGGAGACAACTTCGCCTGCATAGCAATTGCAATAAAGAGTCACTTCAACGCTAATGACTTCAACAAGTAATAAATTAACAAATTAAAGCTACTTAGAACTCGTTCACAATGAGTATTCTCTGATTCTAGGCCTTTGTTTCTAAAGCAAGCGACCTTCATACAGCAGTGATCATCATACGCGAAACTTAGTCCTAGAATTGGAGAAATGAATATTATGAACAAATAATGAATCAGTCAATTGCCCACTTCAGTCCGTTTGTTCATCCGACCGTCCGTTCAGTCAGGTTTATACCAGTTCATTCGTTCATTCGTCTATTCACTGATTCGTTCATTCGTTCATTAGTTCACTACTTCATTCATTTTTCATTCATCCGTTTGTTTATTCAATCATTCGTTCTTAATAATAATAATAATAATAATAATAATAATAATAATAATAATAATAATAATAATAATAATAATAATAATAATAATAATAATAATAATAATAATAATAATAATAATAATAATAATAATAATAATAATAATAATAATTGTAGAAATCATTCAGTTCAGAAATGACATACATATCAAAACAAAACAAAAACAAAAAAACAAAAACAAAAAAAAATAATAATAATAATAATAACAATAACAACACCAACAACTACAGCAGCAACAACAACCACAACAATAACACTAATAATCGTTTATTAATTCAAAATTGACAAGTACTCAGCAGGATTACATGATATAATAGTAACAGATGATAACAAGTTTAGTTTAACAGAAGTCGAATTTAACTGTATCACATCCTGCAAGTCGCCCATCTGTACTACTGCTCATTTTACAGTCGCCCCCTAAGAAGTTGAAGGCTGAGCCAACCTTATGGGGCTAGCGGGTATAGAACCCGTGTCCTTCTGATCGTCCTGCCAGCGTTTTACCATTCAACCATCTCTCCGTCCCATTCGTACATTCGCTACATAGTTCGTTCGCTCGATCATTCGTCTTATGTTCGTTCTTTTGTTTCGTTCATTAACTCATTCCTGATTCAGCCATAATGAGTACACTGACCGTACACTGTCGGTGGAACGATCAGACTGCGAGGGAGAGGACTGACCAACCGTCTTCATATGCCGAGGCTAAGAAAATGAAGTCGCTAAACTTCATACCATGACTGTCTCTGTCCTTTTCTTCGCTTTGCTGTCTGTCTGTCTTTCTGTCTGTTTGTCTGTCTGTCTGTTTGTCTGTATCAATATATGTACCTTTTGTGTATGTCTCTTGAAACTGTTCTCTGTAATTGCTACGTTCTGTCCTTCTGTCTTGACTGTCTCTCTGTCTCTATTTGTCTTTGTATTCCTGTCCCCGTCTGCATATAATATCTGCCCATATGCTGCCTCATTCCTCGTCTCGATCTTTCTATCTGTATCTATGTCTATCTGTTTGTCTTTCTATCTGGATATTTGATTAGCAAATTCAAAATATACTGAGACAGGCCTAACAGTTTGGCATACTATCGTGCAACACAGAAGTATTTCGGTAGCGCTCAGGATCTAGAATCCACTGATTGCAGGTTCCAGCCTGATGCCTGAACTCCCTGTGACTAATCTGAAAAAGTTGTGCCTCTGGTTCAGATCTCCTTGCCCGCTGCTAAGCCTTATAATTGAACTAAACAAATAAAATAAATCAGACCTTGAAACCTACATAAGATAACTACACGATGTAGGTATCTTCTCAGACCTTAAAGGGACGCTATATAAATTTCGACTGATTGATTGATTAATATAGGCATTTCCATAAGCTTTATATTTCAGCATAGAATACATTGAATATGTAATTTCTTTCTGATTCCTACCCGAGAATAAACACAAAATGGGAGTGGATGCCGCTCGAAATAGGACTCGATTGAATTCTCGAAACTCTGTATAGCATGTGATGGAATGAGCGGCAGTCCAGTGGGAAATTGCCACAATGGAGAAAGGACAAAATGTAGGCGAATTTGAAATCATTTGGAAGATTCCGCCAGTTAATCCTGAACATCGAGACTAGCAAAGGAGAGGACTTAGAGTGACAAACAACCAGACAGCTATAATTCAGCGTTTTAGGAGAACATATAATTATTATATTAAAATGGGCTTTAATGATGTATAAAGCCGAGATACATACCAAACTGCATACCAAGATACATACCAAACTACATCCAAGACACATACCAAGATACATACCAAGATATATACCAAGATAGACACCAAGATACATACCAAGATGCATATCAGGATAGATACCAAGATACATACCAAAATGCATACAAAGATATATACCGATATAGATACCAAGATACATACCAAGATACATACCAAGTTATATACTAAGATAGGTACCAAGATAAATACCAAGATACATACCAAGTTGTATACTAAGATGGATACCAAGATACGTACCAAGTTGTATACTAAGATAGATGCCAAGATAGATACCAAGATACATACCAAGATGCATATCAGGATAGATACAAAGATACATACCAAAATGCATACAAAGATATATACCGATATAGATACCAAGATACATACCAAGTTATATACTAAGATAGATGCCAAGATACATACACGTAGTAAGATACATACATATAATATACAGGGCTCCGAGTGAATAATGATCCCTTCACTGCTGTTTCGACTGGTGCCAGTCCCAAGCGAGAAGACGAGAAGATAGAAGGATGGGACTTGCGTTGTTATAAAATCTGTCGTTCGTCGTTTTCCCTATTCAGCAGAGAATGTCGAATTGATTGGAGTGGACCGTAGAGAACGATGACATTAGTCAGATGAAAAGGAAATCCGCATTGATCCGGGATGATGTGCTTCCCAAAGAAGCTCATGTAATGTAATTGTCAATGTAATTTTGTGTTGCGCCTCTTTAAGGGAAACTCCTCCGACGTAACAATGGGGAAGAAACAGAGAAAGTTCAGGGAGTTCATTCATATTGTTGTTTGTTAGGCAACCTATTCTGATCGACCACAGCCGAGCATTGTGTCAGAGCATAAGTATCAGCCATAGAACGAATGGAAAGTCGACTAAGAAGACCCTCAGAAGATGAAGCAGAAGTACATACATAAAGATTCTTTCTTCCTCCCTTTCTTCTCTGATTCTTTCCTTCCTTTCTTCTTTTCTGCGTTGCCTCTTTGATCCCTTCCTTACACCCTCCTTCCCTCACTTCCTTCCTTCGTTGCATTCTTTCTTCCTTTCTTCCTCCCTCACTTCTTCCCTTCCACCTTTCCTTTCTTCCGTCCTTCCTTCCTTCGTCTTTTCCCTGTTTCCTTCCTTCATACTGACTTCCCTCCTTCCTTCCTTCCTTCCTTCCTTCCTTTATTCCTTCCTGACTTCTTTCTTTCCTTCTGACTTTTTCTTTCCTTCCTTACCTTTTCCTTCTTTCCTTCCTTGACTCTTTCCTTAATTGCCTTCTTCTTTACTTTCTTTCTTCCGTCCTTCCTTCCTTCCTACCGTCCTTCCTACTTTCCTTCCTTCCTTTCTTCCTTCCTTCTACACTACTGTGCTTCGTTCTTTCCTTCCTTCCTTTCTTTCGTCCTTCCGTCCTTCCTTCCTCACTTCTTTCCTTCCTTCTTTCCTTCCTCATTTCTTTCCCTCCTTCTCTGTTTCTTCCCAGCATCTTCCTTCCTTTATTCCTAATGTCCATTAACTCAGTGACTCGTATATTCTTGGCACTTCTTGCAGCCGTCGAACAAGACCTGTCCAGGAGCTTGACAAGCCGAGTGCTATCCATCTTAATAACAGTTCACATTTCATCGTTTCCCTTCACACTCCACGTAGCAGCCACGACTTAGTCAAGTCAATAAACGAATGGGAATCCAGGAGAAAATGTATTTACTGTCGTACCCTACACATTATTATAAATATTATTAGAAATATTATTACATAGACTCACTATAAATCAGAAGGTTCCACGAGTTAGGACCACCATGGCCCAAACTATTTTTTATATATATAGATTTTATATTTATAGATTTTTGCCACTATTGGGCCCTCCCTATGGAATGCCCTTATCTCCTCTGTACGTCTTACAATTCTTTCTAGGTCTCTTCCTACAGCCTTCTCCCTCCTCCAAACCTTCTTCTTCTCTAGGGGATCTCGCACTGGGAGCGCTACTGAATGGCCACTGCTGTGAGCGGCGCTATATAAATTAATAAATACAATACAATGCAATTGAATCACATGCAAGAACTTGGTAGCTTATTGCCAATGTCTTTACCGGTTACCTGTGAGACAGGCTTTGAATCACGGTAGGTCACATGAGAGACAATTATTTGTCCCACTATGTAACCCTGAAAGAAAGTCTATCAACTTAGGAATTGCTGAATTTATGCTAGAAATTCAGCCGATTACTTAATACACTCTACAACAATACCTCCAAAGTAACTGACCTTGTTTTTATTACCTTACCTCGCCATATCCTAACTTATTTTACGGTATACACGTATGCAATAGCGTATCGCTAATCTACATTATTTAGTTGTTGCGAGGATTTATATAATGCCCATCAAGGTCACTATAGTCAGGAGCGTTCCCGACCCAACCTCGGCTAAAGAGGACAGTTTTATGATTGCGATAGAAATTTTCCGAGGGGACCCTGGGCAGCAGACGCTGGAAGAGTATTATTATAAACCAGATGGTAGTTTTATGAGGTGACGCTGTGCAGTAAGTTCTATTGTATCCAGCACGTCATCTGGCATCGTCGAACATCATATCATGTCATTTTGCATCATTTCACATTAACTGAAGTAATCACATTATTGTCTAAAGTTTAATCTGATAAAACCTCGCATCTTATATTGTCTCAAATTATCTTAGATCATCTCACATTGAATGATTTATCAGCGCGTGTTATTTAACTGTTTTTGTCTGTAATATACTTCACACCTTCTCACATAAATCTCATATTGTCTGACATCATCTCGCATCATCTCACATCTTTATCTGATATCATCTCATATTAAAACAAACGTTATCTGCCATTATCTGGAATTATCTTATACAGATTCACATTATCCAACATCAACACGTTATCTTAGATCTTACATCACAGGTGAATGCGACTCAACATACTGAACGTCCCTACCTTAGAGACTTATCAGACTCAACGAATCTACCTTAGAGAATAATCACACTCAAAGTCTCTACCTTCGGACCTAAACAGACTCAACGTCTCAGCTCAAAAGACTAAAGACTGCATATGTATTTATATGTGTATACATGTTTGCATGTACTGTATGTCTCTACTTTAGAGACATCACCGTCTGTCCCTCAGATGCTCAACAGATTCAGCTTCTTTAACTTAGAACAGATTAAAAATCTAATTCGAAACAGAAATACTGCAAAGCATCGCTTTTCTAAATCGTCACTTACAACTAAAATCGACCATTTGACTCTTAGCTACAAATTGAAACAGAGCAGTTAAACTCAAAGTCGAAATTGACTGTATACCCTACCGTTTTAAATCTTCTCTTTATGTAACTCGCACCGACATCCATTAAACTGTGACCACAAAACGCTTCGAAATCTGACGAAGTTCAAGACATCCGAAAACTCTCTAACTACGAATCCGACAAAGGACGCTGCTTCTCAGTAATCGCAAAGAATTCCAATCGTTCTTTGCGACGAAATGCTCCGGAGGTTGTCTGAATTTCTGTTCAATGCACCTGCCTTGATCAATCGCAACATTACACGCTAATGCCTGGCTCGCAACTCAACGATGGTATTGACGCACACATACAACACAGGCCACGAAGTACATGGCTCGCATTCACAGCCGACGTGTACATGATTATATAGATACATTATGTAGGCTATATAAATACAACTATATATATATATATATATAACTTATATTTATATATAGCACATGTATAGTTATATATGGGCTATGCACAGTTGGCTTTGTACATATATACTGTGTATCCTTAGGTAACATAGATTGAAATATGATGATCATGTGATCTATCTGTTTTAAATTTCCAAATTTATGATCGGTGATTAATGATCATTCTGGATCATTACTTGTAAACTATTCTCTGAAAACAGTAAACAGATTGATTGATTGATTGATTGATTGATTGATTCGCCTCAATGTAAGCGCTTATATAGTCCTATAAAACATCGTTGTAAATTTTGTGAATTAGTGGATGTAATGTAGGCCTACTCGTTATTGAATGTAATGTAACCCATGTAGGTCATAGATCAGCACATGTGCCGTGCATTTTTACTTACATTATCTTGCTCTGTACAAATCGACTTATATTAAAAATAACAAAAATTATGGTATTATTTATTAATTCATAAAATACGAATGTCATAGATTGGTTTGTAATATTGCGCTCTTATATATTGCGTGGGACGCAATATTGCGCAGATAATTATGAATCCTTATCTTACAAAATACATTTAAGTTTACGAGGAGCGATTTACTGAGGCGATAAATGAAGGGACAGATAAGGAATTAATAAATACATATATAATATATATTAACGAACATGACTGTGTAGCCTATATATGTGCTCTAGCAGTGTGTGCATATTTTTTAAAGGTCATTACATAGCAAACATGAATAATGAATATATTTAATAGCATTCCATGAATAATGAATATATTTAATAGCATTCCATGAATAATGAATATATTTAATAGCATGCCATGAATAATGAATATATTTAATAGCATGCCATGAATAATGAATATATTTAATAGCATGCCATGAATAATGAATATATTTAATAGCATTCCATGAATAATGAATATATTTAATAGCATTCCATGAATAATGAATATATTTAATAGCATTCCATGAATAATGAATATATTTAATAGCATGCCATGAATAATGAATATATTTAATAGCATGCCATGAATAATGAATATATTTAATAGCATGTCAGGAATAATGAATATATTTAATAGCATGCCATGAATAATGAATGTATTTAACAGCACGCCATGAATAATGAATATATTTAATAGCATGCCATGAATAATGAATATATTTAATAGCATGCCATGAATAATGAATATATTTAATAGCATGCCATGAATAATGAATGTATTTAATAGCATGCCATATAGCCTACACAGGCATTTAAATGCACGCACATATGCTCTATGTCCTCGCGCATTGCTGTACTAAGCTGCACAGCGTATAATCAAGAGTTCACAGGCGCACAGGTTTTAATTAACCTGCATACGTGGGCATATACGTTGTGATGAAAAGACGTCTTGAGACCGGTCAAAGTCTTGAGGTCGATTGCCAAAGCGTTGTCTTCTCGTCTGAACATAAAGTTGCGCTCCCTTCTCTGGCCCTATATACACGCTCATCCTTGTGTGCGCTATAGATAACGAGGTGTCTGTCCGCCTGTATTTTTGGGCGTTCTTGCTTCGTATGCGGAAAGATAAAATCAAGTTTTACAAAAACCTAAAAGATAATCTAATAGTATACTGCTATAATAGGACGTATAATTAAGAGCTGCGTGAGCTGCCATGAATAAGTTGGATGAGTAGCAGATATAATGAATTTTCATTCATCTTTTTTAGTGATCCAGATATTGACAGAGATACAAATACAGTCATGAAGTACGGGATTAAAACAAAGTATTGCATTGTGTCTATATTTAAAACATTGTGTCTATATTTAAAACAAAGTAAATAGATTACTGCAGTGCAATATTATAGATGGACCATAAGAAACCTAATAATGATGAATATTTCGATATTTTACATATTTTGATGTTACCAGGTTAGAACTTCCAACTGCTTGTTAAAAGTCGACTTTCATTAGGTGATACTATATGGCCCCTTCTGCCTGGTTCACCCTTCGGTGCACCTTTTGGGTGAACCGGCAATTCGGCGTAAGGGTATTTCGTCCCAGGGACAAATCGGCGTATGGTCAATTCGGCGTAGGGACAATTCGGCACAGGGACAAATCAGCATCTGTTCCGATTGATTTGAATTACAAAGTAAGGCATAATCGTAAAAATATCTGAAGTTTCTTTTTTTCAATAAGATGCATATGACAACAATATTTTTGTGTGCAAGAACATTTTCTGTTTTATTGGCACCAAAATGCTATTGAACAGCTAGTTCACAGTTATAAGGGCTGTAAGAAACCTACTAACGATAATTTGTATACTACTTCCAAGTAAGTCTGAGGATAATATCCCAATTTTCGCAGTAAATAACCACAGTTCGTAAACGTTCATCTGTGTTTCTTCTTTTGCATTGCAGTAGATTCACCGGCGAAGATTTTTTCGACTTTCAATCGACTGGGACTTTGAAACAAGTTATCCACTAATTCCAACAGAGCGGGCAAAGGAGACTCTGTACATAAAGATCTTAAACCTGTTGAAATACCTATAAATTGCAAATGTCAAGCACTGCAATAGTGACTGCACATCCAACAATGCTTGTAGTTTGTAAAGGCACTGCCAGCACTAAGGTGACTAAGCACTGTATCTCCTTATTAATTTAATGCTTTGCCGAAATGTCTTGCGCCCAACTGTCATGGTACCCACCTTGTGCACTATAACAACCCATTTACTTTGTGTTAATTTTGTACTTATTCCACGATTTAGGAATCAATAAACGGAGTTGTGTGAATGAAAATAAAATGCACCGATTCTACTGTAACAGCAGGTATATTGTTTTCTAGAATACAGGAAACGTGTAAACTGAGAGCGGATAATAATACCTGGAGAAGGCTGTACGGTAACACACGTTTAATAGAGTGTTTATATATAGCCTTTGGAATATTTTACATTACAGGATCAAAGTCAGTGAAGTAAACACTGATTGGTTTTAAGTGTTGCGATGCTCGGAAGCACCCGTGTAAATAGAGAACAAATTTGTTTTACATCGTATGCACATTGAGTTACATGTTGTAGCATACGCAAACACATGTACGTGCCGATAAACAGGCGAAAGAGACTCTGTTTATATTCTGGATGCAATCTGTGATTAGTTGCACTGACGAAAGGTCCTCGATCGGGGGTGGGGGGCGGCGGTGGGGTCTCGGCAGCTGTTAAAATTATTAAAAACGGGGAAAGCTATTATTGATTTGATGGATGAATGAATGGGTGGGTGGGTGGAGAACGGGTGGGTGGGTGGGTGGGGAACGATGGATGATGGATGATGGATGGATGGATGGATGGATGGTGATGGATGGATGGATGGATGGATGGATGATGGATGGATGGATGGATGGATGGATGGATGGATGGATGGATGGATGGATGGATGGATGGATGGATGGATGGATGGATGGATGGATGGATGGATGGATGGATGGATGGATGGATGGATGGATGGATGGATGGATGGATGGATGGATGGATGGATGGATGGATGATGGATGGATGGATGGATGGATGGATGGATGGATGGATGGATGGATGGATAGGCATATGTGAGAATGAATTGATGTGACTATGTGACTGAATGAGGCGTCTTTGTTAAGATTGTTCTCTTGGATGCAATTACTTTTAATGCGTCACGAACCATGCGACTCTGATTCTGCTCGGTCGGATATGAAATACATTCAATGGAAAGATTCAAAGGAAAGCTCTCCCTCACTCTCTCTTTCCACCACTTCCTCCGTCCTGTGTCTCTTCTGGCTCTTTTGTCGGTCCTGTTTTACGTTATTTCCTTGGTCGTGTTCTCTATTTGTTTCAATCTGTTGATCTCTCTGTCTCTGTCTCTGTCTCTGTCTCTCTGCCTCTCTCTCTCTGTTTGTCTCTGTCTCTGTCTCTGTCTCTGTCTCTGTCTCTGTCTCTGTCTCTCTGTTTTTCTCTCTCTCTGTTTGTCTCTCTCTCTCGCCCTGCCTCCGCGTATTCTGATTTCGTTCTATGTCTCTGTTTTTTTAATTTCCTTTGCTTCCATCGTTCTGTTTTTACATATCTATCCTGCTTATCTGTGTGTGTTTTTCTGTGTCCTTCTCTCCATCCTTCTGCCTTCGTCTCGATCTCTCTTGTCACCTTCGAACTTTTCCACTAGACTTCATTTCCGCATTGCCTCGTCTCTCTTCTAGTCGTGTTCCCTGTCTGGTTTTCTGTTGATCCGTTTGTCTGACGATCTGCGTGCAACACAGTTCTGTCCCCTTCTTTAAGAGTTGTGGAATTGCAAACTGGAAGCCATGGCTACACTATCTACAGTTCCCATGACTATACTATCTACGGTTTCTATGGCCACACTATCTACAGCTCCCATGGCTACACTGTCTACAGTTCTCATGGCTCTACTATTTACAGTTACAATGGATACACTATCTACACTTCTTATGAATAGACTTGTTCTAGAGACGTCTCGAGACAGGTGTTTATGTCTCAGTCTCGTTCTAGGTCTAGGGAACTTATTGTCTTGTTCTCAGTCTTGTTCTCAGGGTCATTTCTTGAGTTTTTGGAAACTGTCTGGAAGCAAAAGTCTTGTTTTCTTGATGAAGCGGTCTACATAAGTCTCGCCCAGAAGCGGTCTACATAAGTCTCGCCCAAAGTATCTTTAGTTCTTGCGCTATACAATTGTCCTGCAGTGCCTATCTGATAGCTCGTAACTCGTAAGTCGGAAGTGCTAAACACACCGGAAGTTTAGAAACAGATTTTCAATTAACATGTGACACCAAATGCATGTGCGGTTCTACCCTGCGGTTAACATTGTCTTGAACTGTCTTGTACGTGTCTTGGTCTCTGTCTCAGTCTTGGTACCCACTGTCTTGGTCTCAGTCTTGGAACTCATCTGTCTTGGTATTGTCTTGGTACCCGCTGTCTTGGTATTGTCTTGGTACCCACTGTCTTGGTCTCAGTCTTGGAACTCAACTGTCTTGGTATTGTCTTAGTCTTGAAGTTGTAAGTCTTGCATACAAGTCTGCATAATATAGTGTCATCTAACAAACATTCACCAAGTCTAACTTACAACCGCATGCCTTGTATTAGATTACTTACCTCAAGCATCCCTACCTTACTTTACTTTAACTTGCCTTGATTTTTTAACCGTGTTTCACGCATAGTGATCTTTCCTTGCATTCTTATGTACTTGACTTTGTCATGAAATTGCCGATAAACCCGATATTACCTATAACTGAGATAGGCCAACTTTATCTTGACTTATTTACCCTGAAATAGTTAACGTTTCCATTGCATCTGCCTTTCTCATCCTTAACGAAACCCGCCTTTAAAGCTCCTCAGAGGAAGAGGAAGCCATGGCTACACTAACTGTCTCTGGAATTCCTGTCAATCAGACTCGGATCTTCCCTTGGCATCCCTGAACAACCCCGCTGTCACGAGCCAGCGCTCGTGAATAAGTTGGTGCCCTGCGCTAAGCTTAGCACTTTAGAAATGTTGATTTTTACGATTACGACTACATTACCTGCCCTCTACAATGCGGCCATGTGCATGAGTGTTGTAGCCCTGGTTCTCTCTGTTGGTGTTCTTATGTTCACACTTCACATCGTGAAACTCGATTCGCTCTTGTAGCCCAATCCAATCTAGGAAATTCTATAGCACTACTGAAATAATGCGCCCGGCATCAATCGAGGGTCGGCACTAAGTGAAACCGATAGAGCACTAAGTCCGTCAATCCGGGATCTCTGCCCGGCGGATCATCCGAGTCTGAGCCCGGCTTAGCAGTTCCCGGAAGATGGAAACAACATACCAGGGAAATGCGATATCGACAAGAGGAAATTCCGCTGGGCAAATAAGAAAACGAGAATTGTTGGCACAAAATGTGTCAATGCTCTCTGTCTGTCTCTCTGTACGTACACTTGGTTCTATGTTTCCGTGTCCAACCGAGTCCTTCACTGCTCTCACAATAAGCTGATTATTTTCTCGCATTCGAGTTGCAACAAACACTTCTGTACGTCCCCCAACAGTCGAAATTACAACGAGTATTCTGTTGTTCACGCTCGCGGCGTTGCCCACTAACTTACTTACCTGCGACATGTAGGCCAAGTTGAGGCTCGAGTGCTTCGGGCAATACCA
The DNA here is from genome assembly GCA_020284085.1 of Aporrectodea caliginosa. Taxonomy (NCBI): domain Eukaryota; kingdom Metazoa; phylum Annelida; class Clitellata; order Crassiclitellata; family Lumbricidae; genus Aporrectodea; species Aporrectodea caliginosa. The sequence goes on from JACEVL010000321.1 coordinate 567,082, forward strand.
TAAGTCTTAACCGCTACGAGGCATCGAGTCGAAAATAAGCTGGCAGTTTGTTAGAGAAAGTGGTTTGTAAAGGGTATCGAAAAACAATGCTGTTGCCGACGCTGGAGCTATCGCAAGTGGTCGACTATATAATGGCTCTTGTGGCACTTCTTCGCGTCCTCATCGGGCGCACAAATACTATAAAAGCGGGGTGTAATAAACGAATCATCCGAAACGGTGATTTAAGAGAAGGACACTTGACGTGGTACGCATGCACTGTCACGCAAACACTGCATGAATATGCATGAGCATGATAAGGTTGTCAGTCGGGTCGAGCAAACCGGTTCTCGGCGCTGTTAGTATAGCCTGGTCAGCTAGGATGGATTAACCAAACTAGACTTTAATTGGACCAGACTAGTAGACCACCAGACTGGATTAGAGTAGTAGTAGTTTCAGTTTAACGACGCTGTGTGATAACAAAGATCATTAGCGTCGCCCTCCTACTTCGTCCAGGCTTGGGACTGGCACTGACAGTGGCGGGGTTCTGGATTGGAGTGAAATTAGACTGAACTCCATTAGAATGGATCACATGCTCTGGAATGGATTGGACTCGACTGAAATGAACTAGATTCCACTGGAATTGAACTCCAATGGAAAGGATTACAGTTACAATAGATTGGATTAAACTGTACTTGAATAGATTGGAGACGCCACTGGAATGAATTGAACCACACTATAAATGTATCGGATTCCACTGGAATGGATTGGTTTCCAATGGATTTGAATTCCACTGGAATAGATTAACTAACCAGGACAGGACTGGGCTAGACGCTTCCCCTTCCTAACCTAACATCGCCGCTTTCTTTTGAGGCAATTTAATTTATTATGACATGTACTGTATATCTGTATCCACCTTTTTAACGGTGATTATAGTACATTGCGTCACATTACATCAGGTTATATCACAGTTGATTGGATTATTATAGTAATATAGACTGTAGTAGATTATATATCGGATTAGGCCACAAATTAGTGACAGGCTGGAGATAAGAGTATATGAACATCTAGTATGTACTTATCATGTTTCCCGACTCTTATCTTAATCTGTCCAGGGATTTATTGCGGGATCTCGACTGAAAAGCCCCAATATGTTAAAAAAGCAGGCGAGAATTGATCCAATACACGGCTGGTTTTATTCTAGGTCATTCCGAACCAGACCGAGGAAGCTTAGAAGCTGGATAGCCTCCAATGGATAGCCCCAGTGTGCTACAAAGCAGAAGAGAATTGATCCAATACACGGCTGGTCTTATTCTAGGTCATACTGAACCAGACGGAAGAAGCTTAGAAGCTTTGAAAGTAGATTTTCGATACGTGTGAACTGTATACGGTATACAATTACAAATATATTTGATATTGCCCTCTATCCAAGGATCAGAATTGCACACATATCGATGGCGCTGAGCAATTGTGAGAGAAGGATTAACTCAAGGTCCCTACACATCAGTGACAGCCTCGATGGAGCCTCGAACCCGATAAAATATAGTTGCTTTAATCCAGACTGACCGATTAGCCCGAAATTACTCCGATATTTTTCCAATTCTCGATTATTATTATTATGGAGCGCCTTTGAATGGGCAATCTGGTAGGGGCGCTATAACAAGTGTTCAAATACAATACAATACAATACAATACAATTATGCTTAACTAGAGCCATATCGTTATCGGAAACAAATACATTAATTTAGTCGTCAGAAACAAAAAGATGAAGCATTTATTTATGAAGTATTAGAAGTCTCATTAGTACGCATTTTTAAGTATTAGAAGTATCATTTGTACGTATTAAGAATTACAGAGGAATTAATTAATGTAAATCCCTGCGAAAACACCACAGCGAACTGATACACAAGTCAAAAAGAAAACAACTATCATACATAACACCTTTTTCTTGTTAGTTAACATTCACTCCACGTATACGCCATAATTCTCTAATTTGCTAATTAAAATTTGGTGAACAATAGAATAAAAAATTTGTCATTAGTTTTGTTTACCGCCCATTGTTAGGTCGGCAAACAAAACCATTGTTTGAATTTTGTATAATTTTGTTTTGCATTTCTAATTGAGTCATAAATGCTGAATGGCGCCAGTGAAATCAATATTCTATCTAATGGACTGTTTGATGACATTTCTTTAATTAGTTTATGATATGCAGTGCTTCATAATACTTTAACGTGCACTAAAAGTGAGGGGGAAACTAATGTAGCTCGTTTGTAAATTGCTAAACATTTACCGAAAAATGGCAAAATTTTTATCGGTGTGAGGTAAGCGATTTTATCGTTATTACCAGAGTCTGTAGTGGAATTACCTTAACAATTTTTAAAGCATCTTGGACAATTCCATTAATTGAATAATAAATTTATTATTTTACAATTGATGCTTGCGGCCAGATACAGATTCCGCCTTTACTGCATATTTTGTTTTGTGCCGGTCAATGTAGGCCAAATGCCATAATAGATCTGCCATTCCTATGGACAGTTCGCAGTTTTTTTAGGTCACGCCATAGAACGACTTCGGCGGCAGTCTGAGAAACTCTTGATTCATTTCAGATATTTACATAGCGCCCCTTCAAGATTTCTACTCAGAGGCGCTCCCAACTACAGCGCCACTGAACGACTTCGGCGGACTTGCCCAGGGTCTGAGAAACAGTTGACCTCTACACCACCGCGCTATCTATCTGTTACATCTATTTGTTGCATCTTTTAACAATTTGGGCCTACTGTTTGCAGCCAATTTTGGTTTGGGAAATATTCGTTAAATAAATGTATGCGCTATAAGCTGATTGTCTTGAATTCCATATATTAAAAATGAATCCATAGCCATGGGGTGAACTTTACTGGATATTATGAATTTTAATACTCATCATCAAATATTCGTTTAATAGAAATTCAGGTTGACAAAAGCGCAAACTGAAACAAATAACGGCTTGATAGAGTTCGGTTAGTTCTAGGTCGACAAGCCATGGGGTCAAACAGTCAAACCCGCCCAGGTGTTATTCAATATTGTCAATAAATGTTTATGTACAGAAGTCGTGATATAAAATTTCTATAGTTTGTACTCATGGGCCCGTGTTCGTAGGTTGTTTGACTGCGAGACTCATTAGAAATCTTTGAGTACTGGCTCTGGTCAGATATTATGCCCAGGGTTCGCGACGGCCAATTGCTCTAAGAAACCCGTTTCGGTTTAGCCTGCCCACAAGTTGCTCGATCGTGGCCCGGTCGCGTGCCTGGGTAAACCCCCACCAAGGCGGCGTACTGCCAAGTTTTCTAAGATTATTTTCACAACTACTGATTCAATAGATAAGCCTATGATTTCTTTCTGCTACTTTTGTACAAACTTTGCTGAACATTATGAATTTTAGTACTGCCTAGTTCCCAGGTTATCTAAGATTAGTTCACAACTACTGAGGCAATAAATAGAAGTTCTTTCGGCTAATTTTCGTATTTATTTAAATATTTCAATTTCATTTTTAAAATCTGCTATATTATTATCGGTTTGGTCTTTTATAATACGCCTACTTTCAGTGCAGAGGGGATTTTTCATGAAAAGCCTTATGAAAGCAGGTTATTTGAAGTTATAGCACGATTTCATATTGCAATTTACAACAGGAAATGCTCCTTCATAATAGACCTTTTAATGTTTCGATGAAAACTGTATAATTTATGCTAGGGATGCGTCGATTTTGTCTTACGCACGTTGAATTTATGACCAACTAGACGTTGCTACCCGGCTTCGCACGGGTTATCTCTACCTTTATATATCGTTCCCGCTTGACTTGCCTAGTGAACTTTGTCTGCTTTGGCTGGTACTCACCAGGTACGCCCGTGTATTTGAATTTGCTCTATTATATCGTTCCAGCTGGATTTGAAAATGTAAAATGTAAACCATTGCTCTTTTTCTATAGCGACCGAATAATTATATAGCCTGGACCCTGTTCATTTTACAATGAATTGATCGGATCCAAGCCTTCACCACCGCTCGCCCGTTTGAATAGACGCCACGCCATTTAGGATCCCCGTGCAAGGACCATGCTAGCCCAAGATTTAAATTTATGAAATAAGCCAGTATCGGGAAGCGAACCGCGATCCGCACGCTCTCTATACGCAACATACGCATCTCTTACCAATGTAGCTAGATGACGTCTTTGGCTTGTCGGAGAAGTACCGAAATGCTTTGCGAATGCTCTATTTATGAGCCGTGTGCCGTATGACGTAATGAGAAATCAGAAATGGCGGAGTAATTTGCAACGGTAGCCACCAGTTCGAAATTTTAAATGTCCATATATCAGGATTTTAAGTAAATTGCGAGCTGAAAATAGTCACGTTTACCTACAAATTCCCGTTAGAATGTTTTGTAAACATTTTCAAATCGCTAAAGCGTTCCCTTTCGGAGCCTTTAGTCGGATGGACAAACAAACAAACATAAAAAACGGAAGGACAAACTTTGAGAAATATAGTATTAGATCATTGCTGGTCAGTGATGCGTTAAATGTATGCTTCGCGCGGTCATTGATATTCCTGCTTGTACATACTATGAAATTACTTACTTTAGCAGGTCATGTTGCAACAGGCAAGTGGTCTGATTGTTCATTTCTTAGTATTACAGACTTATAATTGTGAAAAGACCAGTTACTGAATATACTGTTTCCATGGTTGCAGCCATTCAGATCGTACGTAAAGTCGCTGGGTTAGAGTGGGTTAGAGGAGTTCAAAGTAATAAAATAAATTATTGCTAGGCTAGGGTTCATTTGATTTTAAGAGATCAAGATTATAATATGCTGTCTCTTATATCTGAACATGACAATCGAGAACTCTGGAGAAAAGAACAAATTAAGTTAGAATGATATGCAGTGCATTTGAGTAGGCGTAGCCAGTAGCGTAAATCATGGGGGGGGGGGGACAGAGGGACTGTCCCCCCAAAGTTTTGACTGGGGGGGACAGCAGTGTTGACTGTCCCCCCCAAAGTTAAACATTTTTTCTAACAATTCTCAAAGAAAACCTTGTCTGTAATGTGGCTCGGAAGGCCTCTGTGCATTACAAAGAGGACCAGCATCGTGCTCATCCATCATCTATAGGGTGTACAGATTACATCAATCAGCTCCAAGGCTCGGTTGTCGCTTGAAACATGATCTTGTGTAGCAAGTTGTTGGGCCACAAAATTCCTCGTGCCTCGGGTCTCGGGATTCCATCTTAGTCATCCTCTGTCGAGCTAGCTGGCCTCTGCATCATTATGCCTCCTCTGTGTCTCTCTGTCTGTCTCTCTCTTCACATTTCTGTCTATGTGTCTCTCTCTGTATTTAGTCTAGCACTGCATGTCGGCAGACACGCACACAAGACCAACGGCTTAATATCGTTTTAATATTGTTCTTGATATCAAATTTGGTCTCAGACCAAAGGCTCAAATCGAGAGCAAGACCAAGTCACTGTTCACTGTCTTGAGACCCCATTATTGACGAAACATGGCTTCTACTTCTAATGCAGCTTCAATCAAACGTCTCAGACAGTCATTGTTGAGTTTAAGTTCCAGCAAAAAGAAGAAACCGGGTACTTATTACAAGAAAATATTATATCAGTTCCAATAAAGCTCGATGTCAGCATTGTAGCTGGCCAAGATATGGATTCGTGGGATCTGAACTTCGAGTCCGTACCCTCTGAACTTGGAACCATCGATATTGCACTCACTCAGATTCTATGAGAGTTTAGAGAAACCTCATCCTTACCCCTATTGGAAAAATATTACTTTTAGTTCCGATCTAATGAACCCTAGCCGACGGTCCCCCCAACTTTTGAACATTTTCAGGTAAACAAGAGCCCAAAATGCACTCCATTTGGTATCAAATGCTCAAAATAGCGTCGGCTTCTGGGGCTCCGCCCCAGACCCCGATGGGGAGCTTACGACCCGCTCCCTCGTACCCCTAGTCGTATAGGAGCTTCTTACCTTCCGCAATTGCGGCTGTGCGCCTTCCGCCTTCGCAGTTCCCCCCACTCGGACGTTCTAGTAGGTCCCTCCCCCAACAAATCGCTGGCCCTGCTGCCGATAAAATAAAGGGTCAGGCTAAAGCCGCTAAACTCAAGTCTATCAGAATTCAGTGCAGAATGTTGCTGTATAATTTCACTCTAAAACTTTTACTTTTCTCGTTTTTAAAATACGACTAAGGCTCGCGGTAGAAGCCTAGGAGGACATTTCAATTTTTAATGCTGCGACTGAGTATGGTGTTCTTCTGAAACCTAAAATCTCATTTTATTTATATAATAGAGGCATTTTTTTCACAGATATAGATGGATTAGGTACTTTTATATCGAAATCATTGGTGAAAAATTTGATGTAAATTAGAGCCCAAAATGTACTCATTTGGTATCAAATGCTCAAAATTGCGTCGGCTTCTGGGCTCCGCTCAGACCCCGATGGGGGAGCTTACGACGCTCCCCCCATGCCTTCTAGTCGTTATGGGCTTCTTGCCTTCGGCAATCGCGGCTTCGCGCCTTCGGCACTCGCAATTCCCCCCCCCACTCAGACATTCCTAGTAGGTCCCAACTTCTGGACCGTGGTTGCGCCCCTGCCTCTGCCCCACCTAACGAATTTAAAAAAATTTCCTTCCAAATCTGTCCCCCCAAAGTTATGTACAGATTTTCGCCTCTGGAGCAACGTTTAGGAACAAATAGGAATAGGCAGGATCAAATAGCATCTCGTCAGAAACTTATGCACTTGAAATTATAATAATTATATTAAATTATATCGAATTATATTTTCTAACTTGGCAGTTGGAACTTTTGACAGACGATATTCATGGTGCAAAAGATAACAGCATATTGAATCATTGTAAACTTCGGGAGGGAGTCAGTCATACTTGCCAAGCCTCGACCCTTCTTATATGCTTATATTAGTCATATTATATTACATAATATATAATATTATATTGTCATATATAATAATATATGTCATTATGTAATATTATATTATACTAGTAACAAATATTTACAGCAGTTTGAATAGCATCACTTAGAATAAAAATAACGAAGACTCATAACTTTAAGGCCTAGCTTGACATTAATTGTTTGGAAATTGAATAGGCTAGACTATTACAGTATCCACTATACAATACTCACTGCTGCTAAGTTTAGTACTAGAATAGTCAGTTGCCTATTTAAGATGAATGCAGGCCGAACACACTGTAAACATACAGTCAGAGCACTGAACACACGGGAGTCAGATATGTCGGCTAATACGAGGTCTGAGGCGTATAAATTACACGAACAGTTGTCACGAAGAAGAGTTCCGAATAGACGTCTGATATATTCTGGCGCCACAGATGATCCGGTTCTATGATCTGAAATTGCGTTCCTCTTTGTCGGGTGATCGCAATCTAACGACAAAAATACAAAGCCAGTCTACAGAGGAAAAGACATAAATATCGCCATTGCCTGTTGATTCGACATTGACAGACAACAGCCAGTTGATATAATGCAAAACACGTACTTGTAATTGGATTTGTTTACGAAGAAAATCAGATTAATCGTTAACATTCGAATAATGCATGTGCGGTTTAGACGCGGAAGGTATGGAAATTTCTGGCATTGTCTTCGTCCGTGAAGATGGAACATATTGAACAAGTTCTGACGTGTTCAAGTGCTTCGATTATCCTCAGGAGATCAGGAGATACTGCTTTAGAGTGGTCCAAATGTTGACATCGGATTCTTTGCCATTTGTACGTCGATCGAGTAGAGTCCGGTAAACTTTGGGATTATTCGGTACAGATACTTAGTGAGATAGGCCTACATCCTCGTCGGCTTATCATTCCGTTGCACTCGGTCTGCTTATTTTTGGTCTGCTTAGTTTTTGCATCTCTTTTTCTTTTAGTATCTCTCTTCCTGTGTCTCACTTTGGCTCTGTGTCCCCCTCTCTCTCTCTCTCTCTCTCTCTCTCTCTCTCTCTCTCTCTCTCTCTCTCTCTCTCTCTCTCTCTCCTCGTTATTGTCAGTCTCTCTGTCTGGTCTCTGTCTGTCTGTCTGTCTGTCTCTGTCTCTGTCCTCTCTCTCTCTCTCTCTGTCTCTCTCTCTCTGTCTCTGTCTGTCTCTGTCTCTCTGTCTCATCTCTGGCTGTCTGTCTATGTCTGTCTGTCTCTGTCTTTGTCTTTGTCTCTGTCTCTCTGTCTCTCTGTCTCTCTGTCTCTGTCTGTCTGTCTCTCTTTCTCTCCAGTCTTTTTAACGATTTTGCTGTATGTTTCATGTCGCTGTCTGAATGTCTGTCCGTCTTTCTGTGTAGCCATCTGTCTGTCTAGCCAGCCATTTGGCCATATGGCTATCTTTTTGTATGTCTGCCTATCATATGTATGTTTGTCCTTTTACCTTCTTGTCTATGTTTGTTCCTCTATACGTCTATGTCTAATTGTCTATCCATACGACTGTCTTTCTGTAGTTCCGCAGGTATGGCTCTATCCAGTTCTATCTCTGTATACATATCTTCTCTATCTATCTACATATGTTTCGTTGTCTGTATGCGTTGATCTCTATATAACTCTCTCTCTCTGTCCGTCTACGTTCCATTCATTTACATAAAAGAAGGGGAACAAACATATTAACTGCAACTAATGGTCGTCGAGTGTTGCGGCCGAGTTGACCGATTCGATCAGTCCTTGCACTTCATGACCGACTGCAGTCAACAGCTCAGACGACAGAGTCCCTCCTGCGCTGTCTCTGTCAACCGAAGCCAAACGCCAAGGAGAGGATCCAGCGAGAAAAGCCAATCTTTATTAAGGTTCACTGCTGACTTTGTTCATAGTTTGCTTATTTGCACTTAGCTGTAGTTAAGACAACTATCTGTAGTTGTATGTTTCTATCTACAATGCAGATACACACAGACGTATATATATATATATATATATATATATATATGGCCATAAATACTATTATTACGACTATTTTATATATTAAGGCAGACAAACACAGTCATTGGTAATAGGTACATATGTATATATATATATAAATTATATATATGTATATATATATATATAATTTAAATATAATATATGCGTCACGTAGCATGTGTATGTGTATATTGGATATTGTTATTATGCATTTATTAAGCACCATTATCCAATGACCAAACATCAAATGATGACCCCGAACAAATGTGAGTGAAGGACTTGCTCAAGGACCCTAAATAGTAAGCGTTTCAGAGAAGGCTTTAAACACTGTACTCTCCGCGTTATAAGGCGAGTGCTCAAACCAATCCATTTATTGGATATATAGATATATTTCAATACATATACGCCATATATATATATATATATATATATATATATATATATATATATATATATATATATATATATATATATGTACAACAGCTGTGTATGAGAGGCACTTTGGACATCTGCTCGCTATTTATATTTCATAGCGTGTGTAGATCTTTTGTCGTTAACTATTCCATAGGAAGTTGTTATTTGGTAGTTAAATGCGTATTTGTTTCTTCAGCGGCTAAAGGGTCATCCGTGCAAGAGACGATATGATAGCGGCGACGGCAGTTAAGTGATGGTTGACCCGGCGCAGATTCGAAGAAACATGTTGTGGCTACGACAGAGAGACAGACAGACAGACAGAGAGAGACAGTGTGTGTGTGACAGAGAACAGAGAGAGACACAGAGAGAGAGAGACAGAGAGACACAGAGAGACACAGAGAGAGAGAGAGACAGAGAGACAGAGAGAGACAGAGAGAGAGAAAGACTGAAAGAGAGCATGCATATCCAGCCAATCCGTGACCTTCTTCGAATCCGAGATAAATCTCGTTAAGCAGTTGACCTCTTTCTTTGACTCGACCAACAACATCATGAGCACAAGAAATAGCGGTCATCGACCCGGATGAATACATTTAACATACACGACGAGTCATTAAAAAACGTTTCTCGACATAATTTAGCATGATTCTTTAGATAATCATAAATTTTAATGAAATTTCAGAATAATGACGCTTGATGGTCTAGCCAGGTGGTGCATAAAAATTAATTCTTATTTTAAAAACTGGACCAGACTAAACTATAATGACGTAACGATAACCCCGACAAAATGGCGTTTACCGAAGAAGATAGCAAATCTCTTATGGTATCTGTGGGGTCTCTGCACACGGTCGTTCGAACATCCATTTTATCAAAGGTCAATGGATAATAGTACCTACTAATGCAGGGACTTTTGCCAGACATTTGTGAGATAACGGAGTATTTAATCGAAATAACGGAATATTTCTTTTCCAGCAAAATAGCTCTCCTGAGCACAGAGCTCGGGAGACTGTTGAGTTACTGCAAACTGAAACACCTGATTTCATCCCGCCTACTTCCGGCCACGACACTCCTAACAGCCCTGATTTAAATCCGGTAGAGTATAAGATAGGCCTATGGAGTTTCATGCAAGAAGAGGTCTACAACTAATGACTGGTTCTCCTCTTTGGTCTCTCGTTCTTTAAAGACGTTTCTTTTCCCCGGGGATTCGTGCTGAGAGCGCCTCTGAACAGTTATTCTGAGAGAGGCGCTATATAAATCTGTAGATACGATACGATACAAATATCGAACACATGATGTCAACGAGTTGCGTCATGGATATGTAGAGACATGAGACGAAATGGATCAGCGCATCATTGATGAGTCTGTCAAGCGATGGCGTAAGAGTCTTTGCGCATGCGTGGATGCCCATTGGTTAATTTGAACGTAAACTTTAACCTTTTTAATGCTCAGTAAAAGCTCTTCTATCTTTATTTAAAATTTCTTTGACATGATCTGATATGTGACGAAGTTAAAGTCAAATATGTAGGGACACGTTTTTTATTGACTCACCGTGTATAAACATGAAACATTTATCAAAGGTGCACATGATCCTTCAGGATATTATTTCTTAATTAATATTAGTAGTAATTAAATTAGGTAGTGATTGTTTTAGCTGTGGTTGTGACAGTAGCAGTTAGTATCGGCAGCAGCAGCAGTATATAGTAGCAGCAATAGCTGTAGTAGTAGTAGTAGTAGTAGTTAGCTTAGTTGCTTAAGGTAGTAGTGGTAGTAAAGCTACTAGCATGTCTCTAGTAGTAGAAAAACAAAATCAGAAACACATAAGTTGTTTAGAGTGTTTCCTTTGACTAATGTAAAATCGTAAATCGTTTTCCTTCTATTCGTTTTATTGCTGAGTTTATTTTTCTGCTAATTGGCAACTAGTCATAAGACAATTAGCTAGCAATTATTAGAGCTATTATGCGCTAATGATAGAAAAACAGCAAAGGTAATTTATGGTTCATTATGTGGAACAAACAGAGTTGTTTAAGTACTTAGTTCACTTAACTGATGACGGCGTAGAGATTCGAAAAAAAACATGTTGTGGCAGAGAGAGAGAGAGACAGACAGACAGACAGACAGACAGATAAGACAGACAGACAGACAGACAGAGAGACAGAGAGAGACAGATGGAGACAGACAGACAGACAGACAGTACAGTTCACAGACAGAGACAGACAAATATAGACAAACAGTTGTGGCAGAGACAGAGACAGACAGAGACAGAGACAGAGAGAGACAGGCAGAGGGAGACAGACAGAGAGAGACAGAGACAGGAGAGAGACAGACAGAAACAGACAGAGACAGGAGACAGAGGACAGAGACAGAGACAGAGACAGAGACAGAGACAGAGGACAGAGACAGAGACAGAGACAGAGACAGAGAGAGACAGCGAGAGACAGAGAGAGATACAGTGACAGAGACAGAGACAGAGACAGAGACAGAGACAAACAGAAACAGAGACAGACAGAGAGAGACAGAGAGAGACAGCGAGAGACAGAGAGAGAGACAGAGAGACAGAGACAGAGACAGAGACAGAGAGACAGAGAGACTGAGACAAAGAGACAGAGAGAGAAGTTGAGTTGCAGTGGCCAGAAAGGTCATGACTCGGTGAACATTTGCAGAAAAGCAAATGGATATTTACTCCCTATTCTCGGTCAGACCAGACTGAATCCCATTGCTGATTCATTTAACTCTTGCCTATGGGTCCAATTCAGACTTTTCGTTTCATCCTCTATTTAGTTCCTGTCTCTGGTCTTCAAGATTCTATTTCAATTTCAATGCATCTGTCTATATTGGCGCTTAATATTTATTTATTTTAAGATCGTTCTGAGAATTTATATAGCGCCCCTTCATGAGACCTACTCAGAGGCGCTCCCAGCCCAGCTACGGCTAAAAATAGAGATTTGACATTACCGTATTATACCGGACTGCCAACTGAAAGGTCGGATATTCATTAAAAAATGTTTAAAAATTGTCTACTCCACCTGCGTCCCATCGAATTCAGCTAAAAATGAATACATTGAGCGTACATTGTCGGTGGAAAGAACAGACGGCAAGTGAAAGGACCGAACAACAGACCTCTCGATAGCAATTCGTGTCTTCGGTTAGAGTGAACCCCGAAGATAAGTAGTCTTCTTCCCTTTCTTTTTCTTTATCTTCTTCTTCCTTTTCCTTTTTTTCTTCTTCCATTTCTTCTTCTATTCCTTCATATTCTTCTTCAGACAGACAGGCATCCAGATAGACGTACAGAGACAGAGACAAAGACAAAGACAAAAACAGACAGAGAGAGGCAAAGAGAGACACAGAGAAACACAGCGAGAAAGAGTCTGAACTGGGTGAGTTGACAACTCGCATCACTTTGCATGTATCATCAATTAATATATGATTGCATGTATGAGCACTTGTTATAGCGCCCCTTCAAGATTTCTACTCAGAGGCGCTCCCGACTACAGCGCGGACACTGAATCGGAGTTTCACGCCGAAGCGCATGAGCAATTTCGAGTGAAGGACTTGCCCAGGGTCCCTACGCGGCGGAATAAGGTGGATTCGAACCCGCAACCCTCCGGCTGCAAGGCACCGAACATACCGCTACACCACCACGCCCCACAATGAGCAAGTGCAAGTTGTCTTATGACATCGGTGACACCATGCCGCACGATAACTCGATTAACATTAAATTAACATAAATTAACCTTACATTGACACTTCATTAACATAACATTATCATGGCATTGACAGTATTCCTGTTTTGACAGTATTCCTGTTTTAATAGAATATAATCTAATTCATTCTAGTTAACTCTATTCCACACCTGTATAATATAATACAGTCCAATCCACTCCATTCATCCAACTCAACTCAATCTAACCCAATCGGATTTAATCTGATCTGATCATGTTACTGTTTAGAACCTTAGGCATTGTTCGATGGCGCGCTAACACCTATATCTATCATCAGTAACATTGCAACGGTAATGAAACATAACAGAAGGGGAGACGTTTAGAGAGAGATTGAATACTCCCGACCAAAATCAACTGGATGATGGAAACCATGGACAAATTCCTGCATATCATTAACATTGCATTATGCAAATGTTAACTTTTCGCTATATCTACGCTGTATAGTGCAGGGTCTTTCAGAGGTACCTGCAAGAGCCAATTAAGTTCCTTCATACACATATATGTACATGTACATAGAAGTACATGCATGCACAGAAACGAGCTTTCTAGGTGGTGGGTCCTGGAATGGTCTCCCTCTGGAGCTTCGCCTCTTTCCTAGGACCTTTTCTCCTATGTTCTTTTCTCACCTTAAAAATGTTTCTTTTGGCCGTGATGGAGTCGGGAGCGCCTCTAAGTAGTTTTCTTGAAGGGGCGCTATACAAATGTTCGATATGAATGAATGAATGAATGAATGAATGAATGAATGAATGAATGAATGAATGAACATTGACACTGCTTTGCGTTAAGGAAAACCGCGTCACATTCGTAATTTTTACACTAATTGTAGATCGAGATGAGATAGAACATTTCTGATCAAAAGGATCTTGAAGAGCGACGTATAGCGATAAGAGAAAAAGAACTTTCACACGCTTTCAACCGAATGCAGATTCTGCTGAACGTGCCTGATGTATTCAAGAAACTGGAAGTAAAGTCTTGCTCGAAGGAAGCACAATGCCTTTCCAGTCCAGTTCATTCAAAGTCAATGACAAAGATCTTCTCATCTACTACGAGTAGGCCTGTCTGAAAGGTCGCGGTTTTGGAGAGGAAACAATTCAGACAATTCGTTGGTTCAAGATCCCTATGATCGACAGTTCAACAGATCATTTCAGCAATCGGAAATGACCCTTCGAAGATTGGACGGGTTCAACAGTTAAGCAAGAAATGCGCGACAAAGATAGGCCTGCTCAATATATGGATTTCTGCAAGGAAACCTCAAGTACAAGCAAAAAAAGACCACCTACAGCAGAAGAATCATTTCTTTGGTGTCCACCGTCCGCTTAATCTAATCAACATAGGACATGGTAAAGCGCTATGCACCGCATTATCTAGATGGATAGAGAATTTCTCATACAGGCAATACTTCTTACAGAGGATGTCCTCCAATATCTAATTCCACTATCGTCCCGGACATGAGTCACCATTAACCAGACTCAGCCTATTCCACAAGATTCTTCAACCTTTAGAAAACGCAAAAAAATTCTTTTTTCCAGTCAGAAATAATCGTATTCATGATCTCCACATTTCTTTAACGACCAAACAAAACTAAATCCCGGGAACCAGCGTGTGCACAGATGCTGAATCAAATCGAAATTTTGAGTCAGATATATTGTTAGGAGGGTAGCGTGGTAGCAATATCATTGATATTAAAACAATCTGTCATCGAAGCAAAGAAAACTAAAGGATTCAATTCCATCAATCAATCAGAATTTATATAGCGCCTCTTCAGGGTTCCTACTCAGAGGCTATTTCGACCCAGGTCATTGCTTCCGATATACATAACTGTCACCATCTAGAAAGGCAAAGCCCAGGATAAGCGGAAGAAAGTAGTCTCAAGTAGCGAGTGGAACTGAAAGCTGGTAACGTTAGAGGGTGGTGTATTGCCAGAGGGAGCTCGTTCCATGTTGCCGGACCAACTAAAGAAAAGAATTATTGTATGAATGTGACAGTTATGAACTTTAACCAATCGGAAAACTTGAAATTGTAATTGTACGCGTAATCGAAAACAGAGCAGTTTATGTAGCTCATCCGTAGATCTTTTATACGTACCAGAACCATTAGAATTAACTTCGGTTTAGTGGCGTCTGTGACTCGTGTAGGTTTCTGCCAATTTAACCACTTTTTCATGAAAAAGACGGAAAAGCAAAAAAAAAGTCATCAGAATTTTTGGCGGAACTAAGAAAAACATTTTCAGGAAATTCTTGCCCCCGGGCGCACGAACCCCTAGTTACGCCACTGGTAGGATTGCCAATCATGGCATCGCGTTGGATTGCAAATATTTTTCGGTCATCTTTGCATTTTCTCTGTTAAATTCTATTTACATTACATTTGCATATACGCTGACCTTTCACCTCATAGTTGAGGTTTCGAAACCGAGGGAAGAACATGTACGAAAACGTTGACATAGTTTCATAACTGTTGTCATGTCCTTGCATGTTTCTTATCATATCGTTGTCATATCGTTGCGTTGTTCTTCTTATGTTATAGTTATGTTGTACAATCGTTTCATTGTTGTTGCTGTCATATTGTTGCATAGCTGTTGTCATATGTGCATTGCCCGATCATCTAGTTACAATGCTCATTTGCATTGCTTTGTCCAATCTTTTCATTGCTTTTGTCATAGCGTTAGGCTGATGTTGTCCTATCGTTGCATTCCTGTTGTCATGCTTACGCTGCAGCTGTGAGGCCATTACCCTCCGACACCTAGCGATGGCCATTGGAGATATGGCTGCATCTAATGAATGGCCATTCATTCATCTTAGCATCGACACCCGATTATCTTTCCACTTCTTCGCTTCGTTCAATGGCTTTCTTTCCGACGGTAAATGTCCTTTTCGGCACCGTCTTGTTTTATCTCTCGATTCCAACATTAATCTTACAAAGTGCCTCGATAGCAGGCGTAGGCCCTGTGCATAGCTTAAAAACAGATAGGCCTGTACAATAGCATACATGCAATAAAACACAAATAAAACATAGGCCCATAAAATACGATAAATATGACAAATATAAATATGTAGCACGTTTACTTAAACAATACTATAACATAAATAGAATATTTGAAATATTTACGTCTATAAAGAATAACGTTTAAAAAATTAATTAAGATAATAGTATGTGTTCTTGTAGGCCTACATAATATATTAATAGGGATCGCATAAATTATATGCGCCATGTAGTCTGTAATAAATTTAGACAAACTGAGATAACACGACTGTAGAATGACACATGCTAAAACCAGGCTTCACTGTATACTATGATAATTATATTCAGTAATTTATATAAATAAGTCCATTTATACAGGCTATTATATACAATTCTATTCGTTTGTTTGTGTGAGTGATTGTGTTCGTGTTTTTTCATTAGGATGAGTTTTGTTTTTCTTGTTGTTGATTCCTTCCTTTCGAAGTGGACCATCGTTTTCCATGTCATCCAGTTAAATGGTTGGGGTCATCGAAGACAAGTGATTGAGGTCAATCGATATTAGGTCGGTCAGAGGTCAACAATCGGTCAAAACACAATCCCATGTTATTCGAACTCTCGTTGTTTGTCTTACACGCAATGTTCAACGCGACATCTGGCGAGTAAGGATCCACCTGCGTTAAGAGAATGAGCAATAAATTGTACAACAACAAAGCTCAGTGGGAAATGTGGCTTTCCATGGAAATGTCCGATGGAAATGACCGACACTAGGTCACAGCAGCTGTCGTGTTTAATCACACAAACGCAAATGAATTCTAATCTTAAGTGGGAAAACAAATTTTCTCTCACATAATTATTAGAAATTACAACCACCAGGAAAGGAATATCTAGGCCTAATCTCATCTAACCCAATCCGATCTCATCTTATCTAGATTCAATTCTGGACTCCGACACGTTAATCTAAGCAATCGATATTTTCCAGTTAGATCTATTCCAATCTGTTCTCTCGTTGTGAGTAAATTTATAAAATTTATATACAATTAAATCTAAAAGGAATTATATTTTTAACTATATTCAGTGGCGTAACAAAGGGTTTCAGCGCCCTGGGGCAAGGGTTGATGACTGCGCCCCTTTTAATGTTGTTGTCGACTTTTGTCGCTCTTGTCATAGTACTGTGTACCACTGAAAGTAAATTTTGCGCCCCTCTGGTGCTGCGCCCGGGGCGGCTGCCCCCTCTGCTCCCCCTTCGTTACGCCGCTGACTATATTATAATATAATCTAACCAAAGCATATCTGAACAGAACTAAATGGCTTTTTATGGTACGTTTTATTCTAACATCAATGCTGACTCTTTTAGCTAGGGCTGGGTCGGGACCGCTCCACGGTAGTTACATTGAATAAGCGCTATATGGATTTCCGCAATAAATGAATGAATGAATCTAATCTAGATTGATGGCGATTTCCTCGATGGATAGAGTAGCCTCAATGAGGGATCGATGTGATAGAAATGTCAGCTCACTGAGATGGATGCGTTGCCAGTTATACGAGAAGTATTTTGGCCTCGATTACTAGAACTTTTTCCGTTATGTTGGGGTTATCACGGGCATATTTGTCATGCGTCATCTCTGAGGCTAGTTAAGAGTGCTTCCCTGACGTAAAGGAGAATATGGCTGAAGCGCACACGTAGCAACAGTCAACTAATTTATCAACCAGATAGACATGATGAATCGATTAATTCTAATGGCACTACACAAATGGGAGCGTGAACGCATTATGTAGTTGTTTCTGTTTAACGACGCTATGTCATATTGTCATAACAAGGATGCTTAACGTCGCCCTCCTCCTTTATTCAGGCATGGGACTGGCACTACCTGAGAAATGGCAATGGCGAGGTTTAGAGCGTGGACTTCGTTCCACCTTTGAGGTCAACACACCAATCCTACAAGAGTAACCGTAGAATATATCCTGCATGGTCAGGCATTTCAGAGTAGTTTCATCAATATTCCAGTTTCAGTTTCAACATAGGTAGAAATGCAAACATTCAATAATATTTGTTTATTTTCGCAATTACCGAAACAGCGACTGCTGAATGAAACGTACCATTAAGGAACGACCTACTTAGTAGAATTTATCGTTCATGCCATTGAAATAATCGGTCCATAAAAGCGTCGTAAGGTCTATCGGCGAGTGACCGATGGATCGGGCAAAGGGCCGTCAATGTATACACCCGAAACCACACGAAGCAACATAATGACTGTTTTACGCAAATTGTTGTATTAGTCACGGACTCGCAAAAAACACAACTGATACGCAGTTGTCTGTAGTCAGTGAAGCCATGGGATGCGAGGTATTGGGTTGCAAACAACAGTCACAGTCAGCGAAGCATGTAACAAATTTATTTAGTCTACATCCGCGCAATAATTTTCCATTGGCTCCTGGAGACTAAATAAATTTGTTATATGCTTCGGTATATATGTAGAGGCATAGGGTGAAATCATCGCGCTTCGTCATTGAAATGATCGGTCCATAAAAGCGTCGTAAGGTATCCATGAATCTATTTTGTGTATGCAACCATGTAATATGCAAGTATGAAAGAAATCATCTGGACATCGTAGCCCTCGTGGTTGATGTTGAGGTCTATGTATGTAGATCTTGAAGATGTATGTATGTCATGTATGTATGTATGTATGTATGTATTTATGTATGTATGTATGTATGTATGTATGTATGTATGTATGTATGTATGTCAGTATGTGTGTATGTATGTATGTATGTATGCATGTATAATGTATGTATGTATGTATGTATGTATGTATACATGTATGTATGTATGTATGTATGTATGTATACATGTACATGTATATATGTATGTATGTATGTATGTATGTACGTATGTATGTATGTACGTATGTATGTATGTATGTATATCCATAGTTTATATGTATGTATGTATGTATGTATGTATGTATGTATGTATGTATGTATGTATACATACACAGTATACATACATGTATGTATGTATGTATGTATGTATGTATGTATGTATGTATGTATGTATGTATGTATGTATGTATGTATGTATATATGTGTAACGTTGCTCTGTTGCTCGAATCTTGCTGGGTCGTCGACCGGTGAATGACCCGAGCCCGATGTTGTGAGATGCTTTATGTCACCGATACGTTCCGTACAGCACACATGAAGTAATCTCTCTGGTTCAGTGCTTAAGAGCCTATTTTATATGGAGAATTCGCAGCAGACGATGGCCTAATTATTGATCCAGGGTAGCACCGACACAGCAAGTCCAGTTTTGGTATGATATTTGGTGGAGCACATATTGTATGGGTTAAGGTTTCTCCCTTCCTCTCTAAGCCAGCCCACTCAACCATTCACCACTCAGATCACTGCCAATAATAATCGGTATATCTGTTTGTCTGTATTTCTGTTCGTCTGTCTTTCGTTTTATCTTTATTGTTGGTTTTACTCTGCTGCCCTGATTAATGATGACACCTAATGTATTTGGATAAATGACTTGAAGATTTTGATTAGATACTACTCATTAACTAAGTGCTATTATCCACCTGTTTGTTTTCGGATTGAACTAATATACCACTCGCTGCTCATTTATCCTACTCCACTGCCTTGGCTTTCACTTCTAACTAGGGTTTTGTAGAGATTATATCTGGATCAGGACAAAGGAACTGATGATTTTGATAAGGATCATTACTCATCACCTAAATTATCATTTACCTGTTTATTTTCACTTTTCACTTAGTTTTTGCGACATTTTGCATTTACAAGTCTCATTATGTTTACTCATTAGATTTTTGTGTTATTTTGCATTTACAAACCTGGATAGTGTTGTTGTTTCAATGTTATTGTCGATGTTGTTTCGATGTTATTGTCGATGGATTCGACTATTACCTAATTTGTTAGGTTTTTTTGTGTGTTTTCTTTTGAGTGTTATACACTTCTATGAACATTGATCGGCATACGGCTGATCCATTTGTTTGCTATGTATGTTATGCACAAATTGTTGATTATGACAAAACCTGTAGCTGTTCCCACTGTGGTAAATTCTGGCACATGACCTGTAGTTCTAATTTATCTTCTGGTACTTACCCGAACTGTGATAATTGTGCTAGCTGCACCTCACCGTCTGTTACTATCTTTAATGTAACCATGCTAGAAGAGCCTGAACATACTAAAACTAAGAAATTGAACATAATTGATCGTCTCGATACTAAAAAACCTCTATTAAATAACTCGGACCTAGATCCTGATACTAACTATTTTTCTAACTTAATAAATGAAAGTAATTATCACAGTATATCTGAATTAGTGGATAAATTTAAAGAAGATTCTTCATCGTTGGGAATTATGCACATCAATTGTAGAAGTATCCTATCTAAGATAAATGAAATTAAGTCTATAACCTCACAATTACATATTAATCTTCTAGCAGTTACTGAAACATGGCTAAATGAAGAATCAGCAACTACTGTGTACATCCCGGGATATAACTTTGTTTACGAGAATAGGAAAGAGGGTAGGGGGGAGGGGTTGGGGTCTTTATTAAAGAAGGGATGGACTATTTAAAAATTAACCCGCCTTGCTTATTTACCTCTTTTGAGTTAACATTACTTAATATCCCACAACTTAAAATTCCTGATATAATAATATGTGTTATATATAGACCTCCAGGACTGAATCTAGATGTGTTTCTTCAAGAATTTGAAATACTCACTGAATTTCTCACTAGTAAAAATAACAAAAAAAGAAGATAGTAATGTTGGGAGACTTTAATATTGATCTCTTGTCAGCAGACAGTCACCAATTAACTAATGACTTCCTCAATTCCATGATAGCCCTACATCTTTTACCATTGATCTTAAAACCGACTAGAATTACCCCAACCTCCAGTACTTTAATTGACAATATCTTTACTAACGCTGTTGACAGGATTATAGATTCCACTATAATTATGACTGATATCTCTGACCACTTGCCAATTATTACTCGGTTAATAAATTCACCTGTTATTTATCGTTCCCATAATAAAACCAAATTAACTAGAACAATAACAAATGAAACCTTATTAACCTTCAAGAATATGCTTAGCCAAACTGATTGGATTCCCATTAAACAATTGTGCTTGGCAAATGAGACAAATTTGGCCTATGACTCGTTTATTAGTTTAATAAAATTTAATTATGACCTAGCCTGCCCACTTCATATCAAAAAGACCTCCAAAAAAAATACTCCTCAAAATCCTTGGATGACTAAAGGCTTACTGAATTCTGTTAAAAAAAGGAAAAACTTTATATTGCATATATAAAAAACCCTACTTTAGATAATAAGAAAATTTTTACTGACTTTCGAAATAAGTATAAGAAGATTAGAGATGACATAGAAAAAGCGTACTTTGCGGGTGAATTTCTAAAATATAATAATGACATTAAAAAAACCTGGGATATTATCAAAAAGATGATTAAGACGAAGAATATAGATGAAAGTATTAAAGAATTAAAGATAGATAACCAAATCATTACTGACCCAACTGATATAGCCAATAAATTTAATTCTTTTTTCACAGGACTAGCTCAATCACTATCGATGAAAATTCCAGTTGCTGAGAGATCGTTCCAATCTTACCTATCTCCTTCTTCCTTGAACTCATTGGTAGTACTTCCCACTACCCCCGGTGAACTTCTTACCATTAACAAATCCCTTAAAGCTTCTTATAGTGCAGGACTGGATGATTTAGCACCGCACATTTTCTCTCCTTTGATGGATATACTTGCTAGTCCATTATCAGATATTATCAATTGCTCACTAGAAAATGGGGAAGTTCCTTTGGAAGTTAAAGCTGCTAAAGTAGTTCCCACCTTCAAACAAGGTAGTAAAAACGAAATATCAAACTATAGTTCTTCCATTTTTTTTCCAAATTTTTTGAAAGAATAATGTACGATAGGCTCTTCTTATACATTAATGATAAGAAGTTCTTATACCCTCTTCAACATGGTTTCCAACCGGGTCACTCGACGTCAATGTCATTACTAGATATACAGGATAGAATCTCGAAATCCATGGATAATAATGAATTCGCAATAGGCATATTCTTGGACCTGGCCAAAGCCTTTGACTCTGTAGATCATAATATTCTTATAACGAAACTACAACATTATGGTATTAGAGGAGAATCGCTTGACTGGTTTAAAAGTTATCTTTCTGATCGTACTCAGCGTGTTCTTTGCAATGGTAGTCTTTCCAATCTTCAACAGATTTTATTTGGTGTTCCGCAGGGATCCATATTGGGTCCGCTTCTCTTCCTATTATATATTAATGATCTCCCCAACTCTTCCTCCCTACTGAGATTTATTCTATTCGCTGATGATTCCAATGCATTTCTCTCACATTCCTCTTATGACCAACTTATAAAACTAGCAAATCGAGAACTGATTCTGGCAGCGGACTGGTTTAAGGCTAATAAACTTTCCTTAAATATTTCCAAAACTAATTTTATAGTTTTTAGATCCTCTAAAAAAATCATCCCAACAATTGAAACAGAATTAAGCATTGATAATATTATTATTCCTAAAGTTGAAACCTCAAAATTCTTAGGTGTGCTAATTGACCAACATCTAAAATGGAACTCTCATATTAATGCTATATCAAAAAAAATTATGAAAAACATTGGGATAATTAAAAGAATTTCATATCTACTTCCTCCACAAATACTTAAGAACTTGTATTATACTCTTATCTATCCTTATTTAACCTATTGTAATCTCATCTGGACTGCGACTTATCCATCTCACCTAGCTACACTACAAATCTTACAAAAAAGCACTTCGTATAATTACTAACTCCTCTTATAACACCCACACTAAACCACTTTTTTATAATCTGAATCTACTAAATATAAAACAAATTAAACATGTCCAAATATGTGAATTAATGTATCGATACGAGAAGAATCTTCTTCCTTTAGCATTCGTTTCCTTCTTCACTCCTACAACACAGACGATCCAAACCAGAAGTAAACGTTCCTTTTTATGCCCTTATGCTAGAACTAATGTACGTAAATTTTCTATTGGCTATCAAGGACCTCTCATATGGAATAACCTACCTAGTTGTATTAAAAATGCTACAGGTTTCCCTCAATTTAAAAAACTTACTCGTGCCTATATTCAAAATAACGTATAACTAATTTGGTCTGGTTTATCGTCTTTGATGAACTCTTGTTTGTTTGTAATTTTTCTTTATCTAATAACCGATCTTATCGACAAAGTATCTCGGAGAAACTTGCCACCCACATTCCCAACTAGGGCCCCTAAACAGCGGGAGTTTTTCTCCCTTCTAGGTGTGCCTTTTGCTCTGGATTCCTTATATTACTTGTATTATTGAGTGTTACTTCTGTTTATTAGCTTAATGTTGATGTATTTCATTTCAACACCTGTTATATTTGATGAACTGGATCAATAAAAATGATGATTGATTGATTGATTGATCTCTCTAGTTGTTGTTAATGTGAGTCTACTCACTGGCCTGACCATAGTCTACACACTATACAGAGAAACTAATGGTTGAAGATAGGTATACGAGTGTTCGTTGTAAGGGTTTTTAAGTAAGAAAAATGCCAGTTTAAATCTTATTCTGAACTCAAAAGAAAGCCAATGTAGCTGACCGAGCAGACTTAATGAGTTTGAATGAGAAGATGCACGCAGCACAACGCGAGCCAGATAATTTTGTATGCGTTGAAGCCTGTTGACTTGAAGATCTGTTATATACACAGCGTTGGCATAATCAAGGCGAGAGCAGACAAGAGAGCAGGCTATGGTCGGTAGCATGTCTTTGGTAAGAGCAGCGCTTATGTGTCGCATCGTCCTGATATAGTATAAACAAGATTTTTAGAGGTTTGTTATGAGGGATTGGAATGTGAGATAATTGTCCATAGTGACCCCGTGTTTTGACAGTTTTTCAGTGTAGAGACTGACCAGCTAGCCATCAGTGGCTAACTTTGAATTGGCCCTAAGTACTCATATGCAGCGTATTTACACTTTTTATTATGCACTGATGGAGTGAAGGGTAATCTGGCTCACGCTGCAAGTGCATTAAGTGCCAGGACCGTATTGTTCCAAAGTTTTTGCATTTCTGGGCACAATACAAACGGCCATTTTTATAACGCTACAATTAACTAGCTAAGTGGCCGCAGAAGTATCTGTTGCCATATTCTTTGCTGTTCCAACTGCAGATGAGTTTGTTATTTTTGTGCTTGTTTGAATGTGTTGTTTGTGCGAGTGTCTGTTTGTCTGTGTGTGTCTGTGTGTGTGTGTGTGTGTGTGTGTGTGTGTGTGTGTGTGTGTGTGTGTGTGTGTGTGTGTGTGTGTGTGTGTGTGTGTGTGTGTGTGTGTGTGTGTGTGTGTGTGTGTGTGTGTCTGTTTGTGTAGATGTGTTTGTGTCGTCGCTCTATTCTCACGGCGGGTGTGTCTGAATCTAGTCCTAGATTCTTTCGTGGCTCCTGTAAGTCTGAGGACGATGCTTGGACTTCTATAATCATCCTTGTGGAATAGCATGCCTCAAAGTATCCGTGCCTCTCCTATAGTCTCGTGGCACTTTAAGTATCTTTTACGTGTACACTGTACACACACTGGAGCATTGTAGTTCTTTGGTAAGCATGTATTACAGTTCTTAGTTTAGATATAATCGTAGTGTGCCTATAATGTGTTAAACATCGTTAGAAATAAAAATAAATAAAAATAATAGCAATAATATACAAGTTGAAAGTTCCTTCTGCGTGCTGTTGCTCCCTACTCAATCTGAGAATTAATAACAACACTAATCTTATGATGGTTAATTTCGTACTTATCAAACTGCTTAACTGCTATTTTCCTCTAATCTCTTTTTCATGTATCTGTATGAAATGCATTATATACTATGTACTATATAATATATTCGTTTATTGGTATGAAACAAGTAGACACACAGCTATCTGATAAATATAGTAATAGAAAAGTTTAGAATGAGTGTAGTGTTTTTAGTCATACAATGTCAGATTAGCCTATATCACCAAGAGATATATAGGGCTCTGGGATAAACTGTCTATCGTCTTTCGGAGGCAATAGTTATGTGGATGGGGTCGTAGATGATATTTGATGGTAACAACAGGAGGAAAAATAAATTTAAATAGAAATAAATTAAAATTTAAATAAATTGAAATTTAAATAAATTGAAATTTAAATAAATTGAAATTTAAATAAATTGAAATTTAAATAAATTTAAATTTAAATAAATTTAAATTTAAATAAATTTAAATAAATAAATTTAAATTGAATCATCGTCGAGACCACGATTGTTGGGACCAGAATAGAATACGCGTCAAAGGTCATATTATTCTAAACAAGTAGGTCTAAACCGAGGTCAGAGTCTCTTTTTGGCGATGTCTGACTCTATTATCATATGTCGCCTGCGACCGGGAAATATTGGATTATGTTCAGCTGTGTGGAGCGAAGAACTTTCGCTCCATGGGAGCTGGGGGTTTAGGGCAATGGTAACACTCTGGCACGAAGATGCAACGGACGCGGGATCGCTTCCCGCTACCCTCCATAAGGTCGACGACTCAGCCTTTCATTCGCCAGGTGGCGTTGAAAAAATGAGCAGTAGGACGTGATGGGCGTCGTGCATGGCTCAAACAGTTAAATTCGACTTCTGTAATAACTGGTGATCATACGTTCATACTATGAATTGTAATCATACTGCGTAATTGTAAGTTTGAAATATTAAACGAAAATTATTGTTATTATTAATATTGACTCTCGTTGAACGCTTTCTATAGGATTTCGCCATGAAGCATAGACTGTGCATCCTTGAACATCCAAAAAACGCTCTGCTTAACTGTGGATCGAATTATAATTCGGTCGCTGAGAGAAATCGGTCTTCTTCTTCGACACAATTTCAAGGATATTGATATAAGCTTTAATCGCCAGCTGTGGATCACATTGCATATAGGTTTTCTCCATATGAGAAACGAACAGTGGTCATCGAATATACGGTTAACCTTCATAGGCAGACGAACTGAAACATCTGTTATCCTAGTCGACATAGTGCATGCATCCTAGGTCACAGATGTTGCAATTCGTCATTTAGGGTTACTTAATTAAAAGGCATCATGCCATAACGTACATGAATTCACAGTAAGCTTACAGAATACATGCATGCATGCATGCATACATACACTGTACCAACATACATACATACATACGTACATACATACATACATACATACATACATACATACATACATACATACATACATATCATACATACATACATACATACATACATACATACATACATACATACATACATACATACATACATACATACATGCATACATACATACATACATACATACATACATACATACATACATACATACATACATACATACATACATACATACATACATACATACATACATACATACATACATACATACATACATACATACATACATACATACATACATACATACATACATACATACATACATACATACATACATACATACATACATACATACATACATATATAAATACAAGCGCTAACAGTTAAATCGCCTTGTTCGTGTTGACTTCTACAATATTCGCCAGGAGGTGATATGATTATGCGATATTATGTTCAAACACTCGCCAGAGGGCAGGAGCGGACCTGAATCGATCTTCATCCTGTGTAGGCCCATAAAGTAGGCCTACAACCGTGGTAACTAATTTCTATTGACAAGTTTTCTTTAACTGAAAGTCAGTGAATTGGGGTAAGCTGATGCAGCTACTGGGCTACGAAAGACGTAATTGCATTATGCAGTTGTTTTAACAATAATTGGATAAACGATCTTTAAACATCAAGACTAGTAGGGCCTACACTGAAGAATCGTTTTGACAAGTGAATAGGCTACGTTACATTAAGTTAACGTATCTTACCCAATCTCATTTTGCCTTACTTCATGCCAACTGATCGTCGTACTGATCATACTGGTTAACTACCTTAACTTACCAAAGAATACCTTACATTAACTTAGGCTACCTCTATTTCCCATGTCATGCTATAACTCCGACACTGTTCGCTTTCTGACAGTGCCAGTCCCACGCCTGGATAAAGGAGGAGAGCGACGCTAATGGTCTTTGTTACCACACAGCTAGTCGTTAAACAGTAAACACACACACACACACACACATGTCATGCTGTATTCTCAGCCTGTATACCTTACCCAACGTTGGCCTACTTCATCGTACCTCTGTTTATGTTACCATACCTTACTCGAATTTGCCCTACTTCACCTTGTCATAATTTACCGTGGGATGCATTGTCTCATCTTGTCTAACCGCTCCTTACATAGTCAACCATAATTAGCCTAGCCTTGGCTTTGCTTACAATGCCTCGTCGTTTACTTCCGTGCTTTCCTTAAGAAGCAGAGGTCATTAAACGTGCTTAAGCGTGCGTTGCTTGTGACATGTAAGGACGAGGCTTTGATTAATGGTCATTGTGTGTTAAACTGTACGAATGCGACCTTTGTGAACTGAATGGGTTCGACTGCAGCGAAGTCATCCATCATCTGTAAATCGCATCATCTCTGTATAACTCTGAGAAGTCTTAAAACGTTATAAAGCTCCATTGAATCATAGACGTGAGATTTGGTTAGGCCTAAATAACAGCGATAAAAATGGTATAAATATATCGTTGCATACATTGAGTATAGTGGCATAACATATTCATATAATTTTTAATTGATTGGTTCATTTATTCATGGTTACAGTATTTCTTAAATCCTCATGGAGGAAATTCCATACTGACAGACCAGAGCTTATAATGAAAAATTGTTTCAGCTTTGTTCTTGCATTAGCCACACGATGTTTGTCAGATGACCTTGTATTATAGCCATGCACTTCAGATCCAAGGTCAACAAATTAGGAGGCAACATATGTCTATAAGTAAGTAAATAGCATATGGTAATATGTATAAGCAAGTATATTTAAACCTATAAATCGGCTTTTATCATGGTAGACATGCTGACAATTGCAAACAATTATAATAAACCTTTTGAACTATAAATATATTGTTAGACTATTGTGTTAATCACTCGTCGTTATAAACCAATTTATTGTCAATTAGGTGGCCATAATAAGTCTGCCTGTCGTATCTCTGTAATATATTTGTACACTGCAATTTGTAACGCTTTTTGAAGCGAGGGGGAGGGCAAATAAATGAATGAATCTTTAATGCTTTCTTTCACGAGTAACGAGTACACTGGAACCAGGTAACCCATATTCGAAGAACTTCTTCTTACAACGCATGCAGATGAAAACAGACTGTTGTCTGTCAGAGTTGATTCCCAGAGTCATAAATCCAAGCATAACCTCAATACGTTCTGACGTTTACACCGTTCATCGAGGCTTTTAATTTCGCCATAAACGTCAAAACGCCGGCTTTGCACCTGCTGTAAAAACGCCGTTCCCATTCAGAAGTCTTGCTTTATGTTCTGCTGGTCGATGCCTTTCGTGCAAAGGTCGGCTTAATAATTTCAGTTTCGACTCAAGCACCAAAACATAATGACGAAAGAGGCGTAGATCAGACGAACTATCGTCGGAACAAACGCTGGCAGGTGAAAAAGCCAAAGACCAAATTAACAGCTATAAAGGCGTCATGTTATAATGCTTAACAGTTCTGAGAAAACACTGAACGGCAATTGTCTGTGTGTCATTTCGGAATAGAATAATTCAAAAACGAATTAAGGCTGAAACGGTGAATAAGACGTAATCGCTGTCTGAAGTGAGTGATTATTTAGGGGTAGTTAATTCAGGATCCCAGAGGTAAAGAAAAGCACTAAAACCACTGAATGCACCCTTGTAATTGTTTCGACTCAATTAAAAGAATAATCATTTAGGACATCAAGAATGCAGGGAAGCTTTTAAAACAATAATTGGCAATAGTGTAATGCTACAGTATAAAGTATAAAGTATAAAGTATAAAGTATAAAGTATAACCCGCTATAATTAATGCTAGATGTTGCTTTTCTTTTTCTCATTTTTGTATCGTTTAGTTATTGTTCTGCCTCTGTGGCGTAACAAAGTGTTCATAAAGGATAACACCTTGCCTGAAGTGCTCACGGACCCGCTTCGATTCCCGTAAGGCACCCTGGGTTTAGCTCATGCCTTTATTCCCTAGGTGGCAGCAAAATTACAATGAGCTTGCGCCTTGCATGGCTGTAACTTTGTTGATTTATGTCTTCTGTAAATACAATTGTACATGTACGGCACAGTGCGCATGTTAGGCGCTTCATTAAAGAATAAATATTATTAAAATAATTTTTATTTCTAAAAATCGAAACACTTCAACTCATGGACCCAAGTGAACATAAGCTTATTAAAATAAGCATTTGCGGGGTTGTCATAGTAAAACTAAATATAAAAGTATTTAGCGAAACTCTACGCAAAGACTGACAGTTTAATTGTTAATATAGCAAGCATATTAGCATGCGAGGAACACATTCTACAATACAATACAATTGTAATTTGATAATGCGCTCCTTAAGAAGTTCAAAAAGCACATTGAAGCCGGGGAAACATCGAGAGCCTGGAGCCTATATAAAGACAGCCTCGTTAAGAGAGTTGCGAACATGAGGAGGTAGAGAGTTCTAGATGGACCGGCAACTGTGAATGAACGGTGGTCAAAGACAAGACGTGTACCGGGAACAACATACATTCCAGATTCTGCTAACGAAATAGCGACATATTGTAGCTATGAAAGCTACGTAGGTTGGTAAATGCTTTGCTCTCTACAGAGGGGTATCACGGTGAGGCGGATACGTTCACATACAGGAAGCCAGTGTAGAGAACTAAGAGCAGGTTGATATGGTCTTGGTATATACGAGAGTCCAAGACACAGTCTTGCAACCTTGAGCAATATTTTAGTTAAAGGAAGCAGTGTGCAGTCTGAGAGACCATAGATAGAGAACAGAGTTGCCTCAGCCAAGTTTCGTTAGAACAGGGATGTGATCATGTGCATCAGTGTTTCCAACGATGCTGAATCCAGAGCGAATTCTTCTGAGTGAAAAAAAAACACTTTTGAGAAATTGCTGTTCAATGGCAGTTGAAGTTGAATTTTGGCACATTTAATGGCTACTTGTCATCTGAGCTCATTTATCTCAAAGTAAATTATCCTGAGATGCAAAGGTTTTTGAGATTTGGTCACATATTTCTAAGCAAAGTTTTTAAAAGTACGATTTGTCACAATAAACGTCAATGCTGCCTTTTATCACCCCGATTAAAAATCCTGCAGCAACTGCAACAGCGCCTTAAAACTCATTCATCAAATTGACAAAGACGGATGCAGACGCTGCAAGATATTCACACCTGCACAGGAAGGACTGTAAGTAGAAAGTAACTGAAGTAAGTAATCAGCAGCGCCAGTCCGAAGCCTGGTTAATAGAGGAGGGCGACATGTAATCATCGTTGTTATAATAATAATAGTAATAATAATAATAATAATAATAATAATAATAATAATAATAATAATAATAATAATAATAATAATAATAATAATAATAATAATAATAATAATAATAATAATAATAATAATAATAATAATAATAATAATAATAATAATAATAATAATAATAATAATAATAATAATAATAATAATAATAATTAATAATAATTAATAATCTTTTCTTTATTAAGCGCCTGACAAACGCACTGCGCTGTACATTTACATGTTATGCGATTTAAATCTTAACTAATAACAGAACAGACAGCTTGCAATACAACAGTGTTGCAATACAACAATATGGCACAGTGTTGTTAAACAGCAACTAACCAACCAAGTAATAATAGTTCAAAAAACGGACGCTAGAATTCATTGGCCTGTTATGGGCGCATTCAAGATGGTCCTAATGGTCCTATGGCCATTCTGTTGCGATTCATTACGTCATATCATGTCTGTTTGTGTATTGATGCTTGTTAATGTGCCTTGTAGCGTCAATTGCTGTGTTACGGAGCCCTAGAAATTGTCACTATTATTAAATTAATTAATTAATTAATTAATTTATTTATTTATTTATTTATTATTATTATTATTATTATTATTATTAATATTATTATTATTATACTATTAGAACAGACACAATGCAATACAACATAAGTAAGCAATACATAGGCGTAGGGGGAATTTCAGTGGTAGGGGGGCAAGATTTTATTTTTGCCCGAAAAATATAAATAACGAATAATTGGTGTCTTGCATTTATAGTCGCTCACGTCTCTCTAGAACACGATAGAGTTTCTGTTCTCGCGTCTAACAAGTCTCAATAATGTCTTTCATCTGCAGTTGACCCCAGTTGTAGTTTTCATGCCCTGAATTTGCCGTGATTTTGCCCGTTTTTACAAAATGCTATCATTTTGAACTTTTTGCCGTGAATTTCTACTATCCCTACCCATGGTGCTGTGCAGATATGTTTTCATCTTCCGAAGTCCACTGAACGCTCGTTCTAAAACGACCTGAACGATCGTTCTGAAACTATCTGAACCATCACTGGAACGATCTGAAATTCTGCACTCAAAATTAACTTACTTTCGGAATTGCACGCTGAAAAGTGGAGTGCAGCAACTTGAATTTAATTTCTTTCTGAAGTCGGTAGCCTACCAAGCCAACAGGGGTCAACCCGAATCCCCTAAACCCGAATCCGTAAAAACGCTGAAAATATACACAAAAGCCCGATTTCCCGAAAACAGTTTTCTAGAAAGCGGCCGAACTCCCGAAAGCTATTCACGGTTTCAATTGTAAACATGACATAGACCTAGCATGACCTTGATGTATATCGATATTCACATGTTTGTTTGTTAATTATATTCGGGTCGGACTTAGAAAATGAATTTGGGGGATCCGGCCGAAATTCGTTTTGGGGATTCGGGTTTTGGAGATTCGGGCAGCACCCGAGCCAACATGTTGGATGCTATAAGTGACTAGCTAATTATTCAGTAGCCTACACCAATGAATAAAGCTATAAATATTATGGTGGTTTGCGAGCTAGTAGTTATAAGTATTCCGATTCGGGCAAGTTGGAGCTGGCAGATCGCGCTGTGTGCTACCGATTGCTGAACTTCTAATTGTTTGTTCAGCATTTACCCTGGCACTTCTTGCCCGAAAAACAGGAATGCCCGAAATTTGGGGGGGCATTTGCCCCCCCTGACCCCCCGCCTCCTACGCCTATGCCTGAGACAAGTGAGCGCTTTTAGCGCAAGATAAACCCAACCATGCAATACAATGCAATGCAATGCAATTCGATGCGTTACAATACAACACAGTAAGGTCTCGCAACTGAATTCTGTGCATTCCGACGCAGCACAGTACACACTATGCAATGCGATGATTATACACATGGGAGGGGTAACACTCTGGCAGAAAATCAGCACGGACACGGGAGCGATTCCCGCTACCCTGCAAACGGAATGCAGCCTTTATTTCATGGCAAGTAGGACGTGTTGGGCGACGCATGCCAAACATTACGACTGTAATAACTATCATGCGTTCATACAGAATTGTAATCATACCGCGATGTTATCCGTTTGAAACGATAAACGAAGAAGATTATTACACTACATTACAGTGCAAGTCCTGCTGCATCAGAATGCGATGCAAAATGCCATCGAAATGTGAAATGAAAACATATTGACGATAGGCGGATGTCGATCGCTGACGTCTTCGACAGCTTTGGCGACATCTTGTGAGCAGTGGCTTCACGTTCTAGTTCCGCTTCCCATCGATCGTAAACTTCGGCGTCGAGTGTGTGATTTAGTGCGAAGCAAATAATTCTGTCAACCTGCAAAGAGCCACCTTGTCAGCCCCCTTCTCCGATCGCAGCCGATACGTTAGACAGACCACACGCGAGGCACCACCCACGGCGAGGAGGCACTCTGCGGGCCGCAGGCCATTCTCAGCCAGCTAAGCCCCAGGCTCTGCAGTCCAGTGTCTCGGAGCAACAGAGACTACTGCGACCATGACCGAAACAGTTTGGGTGACCGGCGAGATGGGTCCTATGAGACTTCTTCACCTGTAACCCACCACTCAGTTTGTATAATTTGTGTACTGTGATTTTGCTTTATTTGGTGGTGAATATACTACTTACTTACTTACTTACTTAATTACTTACCATGACTTACATGACTTGCCGTTCTCTTGTGACTTTAAGTGGAATATACAGGCTCTGGACTTACAGATAAACTCTTGGACTCTATTCTGACGAAAGACAATATAAGGTAGTCAGAAAACTACACGGAGACTATAGGCCTATATTAAGCTATTCTATTTTGTTGCTAGAGGTTACTGTGGTCACTCTTGGTAATAAGACACAATTCTATAGCACTTTCAGAGGGAGAATGTTGAGTTTTACAATAATCAATTATTATGTTACAATGGAATCTAAAAGACACTTATATATACGCATTTGAAGCACCTTCCAAAAGTGCATTTCAAGCGCCTTGGCGTGTGCCTGAAGGGCGCTATATAAGTGTCTTACTATATACTACAGCGGCACTAGATAGTGTGTGCATATGAGGGACATGGTCACACTGGTTTCTGCAATCAGTCGACATGATGGCTTACTTTTAAGAATGGAAGCACTTTAAGTTACTGCCACCAATTGCAGCATTAATTGCCCTGATCATTGCTTTTATAAATAAAAAACAATGGTCACACTATTATTAATAGTATATCGCAGTATCAGACACAGCGTTTAATGAAGCGCATTGCAAGCAGGCACAATGGCGCTCTTTGGTCGCAAGTTACAGACACCAAAGCAAATTACATTTAAATCGCATTTCCTAAAAGTCTAGACCTTTTAGTCCAATTTAATTATACCATATTATTAATTATCACACACACACACACACACACACACACACACACACATTGATGAACACACACACACACACACACATATATATATATATATATATATATATATATATATATATATATATATATACTCAGGCGAAATTACTTTTTTCTTATCAAACCAATTCATTAATCAACCTTTATAATTATTATAAGAAGCAGTCGTGGCCGAGTGCCTAAGAAGATAGACTAGGGATCTATCGAGCTTTGTCCGTGCAAACTGGTTAGAAACCTGTTGACAGAGGTCCTAATCGTAATTACATATTCATATAGCACCTGTAGATGGATTTATGCCACGATCAGGAGGCAGAAAATTGTTCTAAGACAGCTAAAGACATATGCAACGGCTACGTTAATCACTCAATGTTGGCAAGTCAAACGTAGCCTACTGCGCTAAGCAACGGTTTGAATCGCTGAATGATTATCGAGAGCCGTTGGAACAGATGGGTAGGCCTACATGGGTGTCTTTAGGGGGTGGTTTACGAGTTCAACCGCAACCCCCCCCCAAATAAGTTTCCAAAAATATTTGTATTATGCTTTTACATAGGAAATACCCAAAAACTAGGCCTAGTTTTTCGACCATCTCCAATGGAAACCCTCCAAATCTTAAAACCCCGCCGAACATTTTCATGGTTACGCCCATGGATGGGTAGTTTCTCTCGGGTCTCCGGAAATCAGTTATTAGTGCGTCATCTTCTATCAGTGAGGGCCTGCTCGTCGCCAGCGTGATCGTGTGTGCGAACGCTGTCACCTGTCGCCGCTCTACCCTATCGACGCAAATGGCCAAGTCATCTGTTAGCTTTCGACGGGAATCCTTTGGTTGGTTCCACGTGTATGCGTGGGCCTGACACTGGTGACTCTTCCAGGTTTCCGTGCATTGTTTTGCTAACTGGTGTAATATTTTCGTTCGTAATGACACTTAACATCATAATAGGCTAGCGCAGAGAGCGCCTCTGAGTATGTTTCTTGAAGAGGCGCTATATAAATTATCATGCACTGGTAAAAACCATTGCCCTGGTCGTTCGTAATGACACTTAACATCATAATAGGCTAGCGCAGAGAGCGCCTCTGAGTATGTTTCTTAAAGAGGCGCTATATAAATTATCATGCACTGGTAAAAAACCTTTGCCCTGGTCGTTGCCCTGCCAGAATTTTTCCCTACCGAGATTTTATTTGGGGCATAAATAGCCACTTGCACTAGTTACTTGTATGACTGCCCTGGCTATGCCCTCATTAAAAAATGTCTTGCGCCGCCTCAGCACCGCGGGCCTCTGAGCGGAGTTTTCTTGCTATTTGTAAGGAAGTAGCCTACTAGCAATTATAGGCCTATTGATTTAATTCACTGTTTACTAACGCTTACTTACACTGTTTACTTGCTTACTGACCCGCCACAGCAGTACGTAACATGCACCCGCATTCCATAGATCTATGGCCTATGCATGCATGCACCACTCTCGCTGCTTACATGACCGTGAATCCGTGACGTCACGTCATTTTAACTAAGGGATAAATTTAATGGGCTATAAATAACCTCTCGACTCAGTAAACAGGTCATGCATATAGCAGCAGTAGGCTATAGCTACTAGCAAAGCCTAAGTTATAAATTTCTTGATGACAGGCCTACTTAATACTTATTTATATTCCGTAGCCTACGTGGTATTGGCGAATCAACGGCCGCTCGATCGACACGGGCACCTCTGGTAACTTTTTGCACCGAAATTCGCAGAACCTTATCAACGGCACTTCAAATAAGAAGTGCCGTATTGAGCGTATTTCCAAGTCACGAATATAATGCAAAAGATTAGTAAAGACCTTTTTAAATTGTAAACTACTTAACCTCCACTATCTTTGTTGTTTGAAGAGTCAAATGCCTCAGTATCGTTCATGGTGTTAAGAGCAGCCGTGGCCGAGTGGTTAAGGCGATAGACTAGAAATCTATTGGGCTCTGCCCGCACAGGTTCGAATCCTGTCGGCTGCGTCAATTTTTGTAGCACTAATCTTAATCTCAAGAGTAACATTAAGTCTCGCGGATAAAGTTTATCCATTCTAAATGAATAGGCCTATGGCTTAAATGTTGAAAGGTACTCGATTTAAATCTATATTTGTGAAGTATGAAGCAATATAATAGGCCTATGTTGTGTTTGCATGCCTATAATGGAATCCTATTCATAATTATGTGTTATAATTATTTTATAATTATAATTACTTTTTCCTTATTTAGATATTTATCTGCCGTTTTGTATATGTTTACTTTTATCCGAGAAAAGTATCAGTGTTAGTTTCGTTTAGTTGAAAACGAATTCAGTGCTGAATCCTGTTTGTAATCGACGAGAGCTTTGATTTATAAGCTTATTGAAAAATATGCAATGCTTTGGCCTACATTATGCATAAAAGTCTTGTGGTATACCGTAGGCAGTCGTGGCCGAGTGGTTAAGGCGATAGACTTGAAATCTATTGGGCTATGCCCGCGTAGGTTCGAACCCTGCCGACTGCGGAATATTTTTTCCTAATCGATCAAACTAATCAGATCTTTTTTGGCGTCCAGATTGGAAAGTTTCTAAATAACGCTTAGCAAAAACATATTGTAATGCTGGATTTAAGTGCAGAGGAGTTCTGTCGAAGCGATTTCATGAGACATTAGGCCTACTGTGTTTAGCACTGACGTAGACTAAGTTAGGATAGCGAATGCCATGGACACGGATTCAAGTGCTGTGATCAGATGTGCTAAGGAGTGGCCTAAGGATCAACGGAGCCCTGGGGGTCT
This sequence comes from Aporrectodea caliginosa, assembly GCA_020284085.1. NCBI lineage: Eukaryota > Metazoa > Annelida > Clitellata > Crassiclitellata > Lumbricidae > Aporrectodea > Aporrectodea caliginosa. The sequence goes on from JACEVL010000321.1 coordinate 603,769, forward strand.
CCAAATAGAGTTGGAGCCCAGTCTGGGTAGTTTTCAATCAATTTTCGTTTATTAAATATAAGCTGACAAGTACGCCCTATATGTAGGCCTATACGCAACTTATGCATTGATAAACTAAGGTCTTATTGGATGTTTGAAGATTAGATTAAGGCAATGTTTAGATAAAATTAGAACTATAGGAATGTTATACAGAATATTAGTGTTATAATTAAGGGAAGTGAATCAATAATTATATATTTTTATATAGTACTCTGGAGTCTGGATCAGTGATGTGGTCTCGAGACCGCGGTCTTGGTCTCGAGACCGAAAAAATGCGGTCTTGGTCTCGGTCTTGAATGTACCGGTCTCGGTCTTGGTCTTGGTCTTGAAAGGTTCGGTCTTGGTCTTGGTGTTGAAAGGTGTGGTCTTGGTCTTGGGCGTCTGGTCTCGGTCATTACGCTTTTGGTCTTGGCCTTGTGCCTTTGGTTTGGCCTTTGGTGGGAACGAGAGTGTAGTGTTTGTTCAATGTTGTCGATATTTCCGGTTATTCAGGGATTTCTGAGATAGCTTCGAATTCATGCGACAATCCGCCAAGGACAAAGCGAGAGATGACCTCGTTCGCTTCTTATCAGAAGCGACACGAAAACGTTGAGACACAGTTAACCCTGACTTCTGGTGCTTTAGCAGGGCCGTAAATCCTGGGGAGGGAAGGGAGGGAATTCCCTCCCCACTTTTCAGCTTGGGAAGGGAATGTGAAGGAATTCCCTTCCCACAAATTTGTCTAAACTGTGAATATTTAAACCCCAGTCGCTACAATCTGTTCCTTTGTGACGGGCAGTCAGACGAACAGACTGCTAGCCTTTCTGCCGTGCACCCAGGTTATCGGATATACCGACTGACTGACTGGCAGAGCTTGCAGAGGTATACTATACCGGTCAAGGCTTGTAAGATTGATAGACCCTGATAACCTCTACATAATGAGGTCAATCCTCAAACTTTCTTGTGAAGTCTCATATAGGCCCCGCACATAATACCCTGTATAAGTGACTCGGCTCCAGCATCAGCAGGAAGATACATCAAGTAGCCTCCCACACACATTCTTGTCATGCATGAGACGAGGGTTTGCAGTGTAGGGCCTATATCAAATTTCTAGCAGAGGAGGAAGTCAAAGAGGAATAGCAGAAGAAGGAATAGGAGGACGAAGTGGAGGAGGAGGGAAAAAAGAAAGAGGAAGAGGTAGAGGAGGGGAGGAGGAGGAAGGGGAGGAGGAGGAAGAGGGGGAGGTTAGTGGTCATTAGGATGTAGGATGGATTTAGTCTAAGCCACGAACCTCTGGATAATATTAATAGGAGCCCTTGCCTCTGCAGCGAAATCCAGCTGTGGCATACACCGCATTTTGGACTTAAACTGTCATGACACATACATGTAGGTTTAGATGTCAATATCAATAATAAAGTGACCATTGTGGAGGTAAGTTCATTCGCTGTTCATCAGTCTTACATTATAGATCTTATTATTTTTGCAGTCAAAGTTTTTCTGTTTTATGCATATTTTATTTAAATCTGGTTGAAAGGTTTTATTTCTTGTGGAAATATCTAACCACGTCTGCAAGTGATTTGGCAGGAAAAGCTTTAGCTTTAGCAAAGCAATATCCTGGCTGGCCTTAATGGTCAGGATTTCATAAGTCATAACAGAAATGCAACATTTATCCTCTGTACATAAGGCAAATTTTGGATGCACCCAGTTAACATCATTGGACCTGTTGTACTTTTTAACACAGTACAATCCTTTGGATATTTCCAAACGTTTGTGTCAGCTTACCGTCTTACGTATACTATACATGTTGACAATTCCATCAACAGTAGCCTCTGCAGAGAGACCATTCGGCAAACTCAAGATGATTAAGAGTTTTTAGGGTCTATAATGTCTCATTAACATCTGGTGCATTTGGCCAGGTTGAGCATTGAGTCTAATATTGCCAGAACAATTGATTTTGAAACTGACATCAGAAATTTGGGGGAAAGGGCCAGGAGTGCTTCTTTGTTGAGCAAATAAGCCTATTAAGTTTTTAAAAAGCATGATCATTTTCTTATTAGTGACAGTGGTGTGGTGGCTTCCAAGTTTTTCTTTTAATTGAGTCTTCATAACTCCATTTGAATCCCTGATTGAAGTAAAGGCACACAGTCACAATTGGTTCATTTACAATGAATCAATCATTTATTGTCAATGATTGGTATGACAGCTGTTTTAACTTCTTAAAGTAAATTTTCAATGCTTACTGCTGTTTTGTTATCTTTGGTCAGCTTCAGGGGCTTCGCTCCTCTGACCACTGAGGGCCTTGACCATGGGCTTCCCCCATAAATAATAATAGCTCAATAATACGTTTTGCAGACTTAGTTCATGCAGCAAGTAATATTGCTTTGTTAACTGTTATTTTAGCATTATAATTTAAAGTATAAAATACTCAAAACATTTTTAAGTAAAAGTAGGCTATCAATATTGTCATTCCATTGTATTTTAAATACAGGTAGAAAATACTTATAATAGTATTTAAAGAAGTATTTTAAATACTTGTATTTAAAATACTTCCTATCACAGAATAAAAATAGTAAGAAATAAATAAGAACAAGAAGGAAACACGTTCGACCAAATAACCACAGTTTTGCACATGTAGACTTAATACAAAACTTGACAAGCTGGCCAAGTATTACCCCGTAAAAACTTTTTTTGCCCCCTGAAAAAAACTGAAATGACGTCCCTGAAAGTGACTGGGAAACCAATGCCGCTCGTCGTTAAAGTGTTAACCTAATGGGTAACTGAATTCAGTGGGCTTCTTAAGTGAACGTGCAGTTTCCCTCCCCACATTTTGAAACAGATTTACGGCCCTATGTTGGTCTCGTGCAACACTGCTCTGGATATGAAATTACAGTCATCTTTGTTAGGAAATGACAAACCATGGGGACGGGGCGAAGCAAGTATCCAGTATAGGACGAATCGGAGGGAACAGCTTAGCCACTTTTAGGGGATAGTTGCCATAAATGGAACGCCTAAGATATACTGAGGTTTGCTGAATAAATGCTACCGAAGTTTTAAAAGGAAATTATGCCATATGAATAGTCAAGTATGGTGTTAATAAGTAAAAGACAGATAGTATTCAACTATTCATGCATTTATGAAAAATAACTAAAACATAGGTTTGTTCAATTGGAAACTAATTAGGCCCTAAGTGCTGAATCCTGTTTGTAATCGACGCTAGCTTTGATTTATAAGCCAATTGAAAATTTGCAGTGCGTAAGCCTACATATGGAGAAGAGTCTTTTGTGATACCGTAGGCAGTCGTGGCCGAGTGGTTAAGGCGATAGACTTGAAATCTATTGGGCTATGCCCGCGTAGGTTCGAACCCTGCCGACTGCGGAATATTTTTTCCTAATCGATCAAACTAATCAGATCTGTTTTGGCTTCGAGATTGGAAAGTTTCTAAATAGTTTCTAAAGTTTCTTAGCAAAAACAAATTCTGGTGCTGGATTTAGGAATTCTGTTGATATCACGAGACATCGACGATAGTACTTCCATCACGGTGTTTAGCACAGGCTAGCAAATGCCAAGGACACCGGGTTCCAATGCTGCTCTTACATGTGCATAGAATGTTAATTAAAGAGTGATTTAAAAAAAATAATGTTGTTCTTCCTCTGTCAAGCATCGTGCGCTATAGGCCTATCACAAACTTCAAAGCCTGAAATTTTAAAATACACTTCGCTTGTATATAGGCTAAAACCTAGGTCTAAAACGAAGCCAAGAGAGTGACGTAATCCGATCAGCAATTATAGGACCTGTGTGTATATATTTTAGATCTATTTTAGTTCGGATAAGTACCGAACAGAAGGGTTAATAAGAAGTATTTTCGTCATTACAATTCATCTGCAATGATTTGCAACTTTTAGGAAAACATTACTCGCAGCCGACAGGATTCGAACCTGTGCGGGCAGAGCCCAATTGATTTCGAGTCAATCGCCTTAACCACTCGGCCACGACTGCTGCACGGTTACATGATTTACGCAATGATTGTATACGAAGTGCATAAAACGTCGTCTACGGGTTCCGAACTCACAACCTCCGAATTATACATCTTTTATGTTTTAGGCACCCCATAAAGAGTTGGTAAGAGCTGATGCATGCAGTGGCCGAGGAACTGCGATTTGTGAAAGAGTTTCCTGTCTGGACCATCAATGAGCTGTTCTTTAGTATGGATCTTCTCGCATAATTTGCTATCGGCCGATTGAATAAGATCGGATAATATAGAATAAGATCGGATGAGTGTACGGCAGCTTTAACGAACATACATGTAGAGTGATGCAAGTTAGATAACATCTAGCAGTCGTGGCCGAGTGGTTAAGGCGATAGACTAGAAATCTATTGGGCTCTGCCCGCACAGGTTCGAACCCTGTCGACTGCGTTTGTTTTTTGTTATTTAAATCGTATGTAATCCGTATTGAGTCAGTCATGGCAGCTAAAGTCATGGTCACTATCGACGAACTCTTCCAAAATTCCGCCAATAACCTTGCCCCAAGGTTTACTATCCAAATTTCAACAGAACGTCAATGTCAGCCCACTCTTTAACCGACATATAAATATATTGTATTGTATCCGTAGAGTTATGCTATTTATTGTATTCAGGGCTGCAAATTTTCACAATCAATTAATAGATTAATATTTAATAATTTCAATTGATTAATTTTGGCTTGTTCGATTAATTTTCTAACCTTTTTCATTTATGATGTCCAGCGGTCCATTGCCGGAGTAACAATATGGCGAACAATGATAATGTGAAACGTTTGAGTGGAAGATTAAACGATCACTGCATTTAAGGTAAATGCTGATGCAACGTCGAATATGGTGACAAAATTAACTGTCTTCATTGCAGTAAACAATTAGCTTACGTACCATAGTTCAAATACAACGCTTGCGTCTATATACTGCCAGACCATTGGTCCAGTCATCTGTTCACTCGGACAGTAGGCCCTATCTTGCGCACGTCGTGCCAAATTCTGTCCTGACAACGGAAGTGGGAGGAATCGGACAATTCTCCATCCCGGATGCTGGCGCCGCCACTATAGGCGGAGTCGGACAACTACATCCCGGACACTATGTCGCACTACACCGACATATATATAACAACATTGAGTCAAAGTTCATTCAATGTAAAAGAACTGCAAGCGATATTCTGGGCGAGATCTGACGTTGGCCCAACATTGGTTCTATCTGACAATAATTATTATAAGCATCATAAATGTTAAAATTAGTAGACTATAGAGCTCTTCCAATACTTAATGATCTAGACAAAAACAGAATTAAGTTAATATGCATATGGCATTACTTAGATTACTAGGTCAAAGTATACTAAGTGGATGTATACGTTTTCATCCTGCATGACGCCGATATAAAGTACGACACAGGCGAACATATATGGCCAACGTTCGTGGTTTGGTGACATTGGATAACCAGTGGCCCATGGAGTGTTGGCTATAGTAAAATAGCAGGAAATGAGAAGGTAATGACGACGAAGGAAGGGAAGGGAAGGGAAGGGAATGGAAGGGGGAAGGGAAGGGGGAAGGGAAGGAAGGAAGGAAAGGAAGGGGAAGGGAAAGGAAGGAAGGAAGGGAAGGGGAAGGAAGGAAGGAAGGAAGGGAAGGAAGGGAAGGAAGGAAAGGAAGGAAGGAAGGGAAGGAAGGGAAGGAAGGAAGGGAAGGAAGGGAAGGAAGGGAAGGGAAGGAAGGAAGGAAGGAAGGGAAGGAAGGAAGGGAAGGAAGGAAGGAGCATAAACCCGGGAGCAACGTACAAATATTAGTCTTCGACTCATCTCAAATGAAGTCGTCGTTATGTCAGAGCAAAATGACTTGTTAGTATTTGCCATCGGGCAGTCAGTCAGTCGATCGTCGGCAGCGTCTGTCGCTGTCTCGTCGTCCCTTCCCTGGTCATCTGGCAGGCCTTCTGACCTAAGGGAAGAAGAGGACACCGGGCGCCCCACGCCTTCCTTCTACCCGGCCACTCCCTCCCTGGCGTCTTCTTTATGCTAATACGGTTTCAAAGGCACGGGCCGCCGTGCGCTTATCGAGTTAAACACGTCGAGTACGTGAGTCCCGGGCGACTCGCGGAGGAATCTTCGACGTCAGGGCCCTCGGGGTCTAGTTAGAGGAGATCGAATTTCGAGAAGAGGACCGACCAACGAAGAGGATAAATTTCAAAGAGGAGGCAGCCGCCTGTCGTCAGAGGGACAGAGTCGACAAAAGTCGATAGCTGTTATGCAAATCGTGTGGACTGGAGGGAACTGGAGGGGGACACTGGAAGGGAGGGACATGGAGTGGAGGGTTCGTGCGGTCTTTGAAACGAACGAAGACTGTTTCGGAATTTAATGAATTTGTCGCCAGATGACGCTATGTAGACGACTTGTCAGCAGCAATTGAATTTCGTCGGTGCATCCTCCTCCATCGATGGTCCTAATCGCAACCGTCTGTCAAGTGACTCGCACTCGCGCCTTCATTAAACATAGACGCACCATCGTATATGTACCATCGTCCTCAACAACATTCACATCTCCCTCCTCCCTATGTCTTCTTTCGACCACTGCCGTCGACGTTATCGTCGATGTTGTCGTTGTTGACATCATCAGTATCATCATCGTCGTCGTCTTCATCATCATCATAATCATCATCATTATCATCATCATCATCATCATCACCGCCATAGTCATCGCTATCATCATTCTATTCAGCCTCATCATCATAGTCATCAACATCATTCTATTCAGCCTCATCATCATCAGCCTCATCACCATCCCTTCCCTTCCTTTCCAGCAACAGATCTAGAGATCCTTCCCTTCCTTCCCTTCCCTTCCTTCCTCCCTTCCCTTCCCCTCCCTCCCTCCCTCCCTCCCTCCCTTCCTTCCCTCCCTCCTCCTCCCTCCCTTCCCTTCCCTTCCCTTCCCTTCCCTTCCCTTCCCCTTCCTTCCCTTCCCTTCCCTTCCCTTCCCTTCCCCTTCCTTCCCTTCCCTTCTCTCTTATTCTATTCTTTTCTATTTCATTTAATTTCACTCCAGTCCCTTTTCTTCGCTTCGAGGTCGAAGTCCAGGCTAAGTGCTAAAAGATAGGGTATACGTTGCCTTCTCACCATCAACCATCAAACAGCCATCAATTGACGCATACCGGTGTTCTTGACATTCTTCCAAGAATTCCGCTAAGCAAGTGGCGTGGTTATTCGTGGAACACCTGTTGCGCCGTAAATGCGGACACGTCGGAGTCGCATCATCATCATCGGTCTCTTATGGGTAAATCATCTTCCGAGAATAAATCTCATCAGATTAAAACTCTAGCGATCTTCGTTCAGTTGATGATCTGATGACACTGTGCGAATTACGACTCTCTGCCGCAAGAAAACAACTGCACTTGGCACAGTCATCTTTTAATGAGATTTCGGTATTTTGACTTATAGCAAATCTTAGGTTTTCTCGTCTCGTCTCGTCTCCTCTCCTGTCCTCTCCTGTCCTCCTCTCCTCTCTCTCTCTCCTGTCCTCCTCTCCTCTCCTGTCCTCCTGTCCTCTGTCCTGTCCTCTCCTCCTCTCCTCCTCTCCTCTCCTCTCCTCTCTCCTCCTCTCTCTCTCCTCTCCTCTCGTCCTCCTCCTCTCTCTCTCTCCCTCTCCTCTCGTCTCTCTCCTCCTCTCCTCTCTCTCCTCTCCTCTCCTCTCCTCTCCTCCTCTCTCTCTCCTCTCCTCTCCTCTCCTCTCCTCTCCTCTCCTCTCTCTCCTCTCTCTCCTCCTCTCTCTCCTGTAGGCTATAAGTCATTTTTGTTTTAGTTTTGATTATAGTTTTAGTTAACTTAAACCTTAAGTTTCGCTAACGACAGTTTACGTTTCCGTTAAAAAACAAGCTTCATTTGCGTTCATCATCATCATCAGCAGCAGCAGCAGTTCCTAACATCGTCCATTTCTCGGCGATGGGTATGAATAAATGATTTCAATACATCATAGATGGAAATCATCAAATATTCACAGGCTGAAGAGCAACAGAAGACATGTCGCTTAACATTAACATTCTCTTATCACCAAAGTAGGCCTACAAAATAACAACTGAATATTGGACAACTGCTCAGAACAAACAGTCCGCAATGTATATGTAGTTAGAAGACGAGGCTCATAGACTACGGTACTGCCATTTCCCTCCCATGGAGGAAGCGTTTTGTCAATGCTAGCCTGATAAGCGAATAGGTCAACGTGGTCTGGGTTTTCTAAAGTATATCGCTACAGCATTGTTCCGCTAATGTATTCTTTCAACAGTAGGTTGTATAGTTGTAATTACAGCCTTATTGTGCTAATGTGTTACTTGCAATGCATTACTGTAACACTACTTTGGCAAGTGCTGTAACTAGTCACTTTCCTAGAAAAGCTGGGCACACTATAGCCGATTACTTTTACGAGGTAGCAGTAGAGCAAAATTTAATTACATTGCGATACTTTAAATTGATATTACAGAGGAATAAAAAGCTGATTTAAGTCATCACGTTCAAAGCTTTATTAGGTCTATTAAAGAAGGATATAGTATTTGACCTACTGTTCGCGCAGTATAGTCGGGAGCGCCTCTGGGAAATCTGGTATATAACAAGTGTTCAAATACAATGCAATATATTTGTCCACATACTAATACTAGAACTAACACTAATAGGCTTACCAATACTAATAGACCTACTAATGCCAAAACCAATATTGATCCTAGAATCAACACTATTACTAATACAAGTATGAAGTTTAAGCGACTTCATTTTGTTATCCTCAGTATACAGGGTGGCCCAATATAAAATGTCCCACCGGATAAAATGCAATTTCTCCGCAACCAATTGAGATTTTTATACCAAAATTTCACCATTTACAGAGGAATGATTTTGCAACAATCCCACAAAATTTCACGAAACAATTTGATAGCTTCAAAAGTTACAGCTGTTTAAATTTTGAATTCTATTTTTTCAAATTTCCGAAGAAAAATGGGCAGTCATTTGCAATTTTCAATATCAAATAAAATCATCTTTCATTACGAAATCAGAAATCTGTTGAGCAGTTTTTCTCAAGGCATGTTCGAAGTGTCCACCCCTAGCTTTCACGCAAGCTCGAAGTCTTTGTGAAGCTCAGTATGGCCTTGTTGATTGAGTCCTGCGTCAGCTGGTCTCATATTAGCTGCAAGACTTTTTCAGCTCGTCAATGTTCTTCGGCTTTGGATAAAATGTCTTGTAGCGTTCAAGCATAGCTCCCCAGATGTGATAATTAAGAGGGTTAAGGTCTGGAGAGTTTGGTGGCCATTCATCTTTGCCAATGAATTCACTGCAGTTGGTGGCAATAAAGCCTTGAGCCAACCTTGCCGTGTGAGCAGGCGCACCGTCCTGGTCGAGAATGAAACCAGACGGAAGAACAGACTTGCAGTCTTCAATGAGTCTGGGTAACAGAGTTTCAACGTAAAGTTGAGCGTTTACTTTAGCCTTGTCTGGGATGAAGTGCAATCTTCCCTTACCGCTGTAACACACGCCAGCAGAAACCATGACGTGCTTCGCAAACTTGGATCTCTCGACCACCAGGCGACTTGCGTGAACATCGTGCTTTTTGCCGACAGACCAAAAGCAGTCATTCTAATGTTTAACCGGCGGGTTCAGGTCAAAGTTTTTTTCATCAGTGAGAAAAACCTTCTGTGCAACAGTGGGTGTTACAAAACAATTTTTCTGTGAAAAATCTTAAAGAAATAACCATTATTGGACCGTTCATCTGCGGAAATTTGAAAAAATTGAATTTTATATTAAAACAGCTGTAACTTTTGAAGTTATGCAAATTATTTAGTAAAATTTTCGTGGATTGTTGGAAAATCATTCCTCTGTAAATGCTGACATTTTCGTGGTAAAATCTCATTTTGTTGCGGAGAAATAGCATTTTATCGGGTGGGACATTTTATTTTGGGCCACCCTGTTTATGGGGTTGTTGGCCAGTAAATTCATCTCAGTATATGACTTTCCAATGCACCCATACATTCTATACACAGTCACTTCACTGCTTATTTTACCTTTTACCAACGCCACCTAGCGAATGACAGGCTGAGTCGACCTTTGGAGGTTAGCGGTCATCGATCCCGTTTCCCACTTGACGTTCTGCTATTTGTGATGCTATCACTCATCTATCGTACCTTGAATACCTCGCACTTTCGAATAGACCGACGACTTACCGTCGAAGCAGCCAACTGCCATCAATAATTGAAATATATAGCCGCCGCTTTCCACGAGTCATGACAACGTGTCATTAAACGTCACAAGTCATGACACCGAACAGAAACCGAAACCGCAATCGTGACATCCAATGAGCAATCAGTGCAGAAATCCTTGGAACAGGAACTTCTTGCGGCGCGTGAGTCCAGGCGCTGGGGTGGGTTGGGGAGGGGTAAAGACCTCAGTCTACAATATGTATATGCCTACTGTCTGAAAAATCATGTCTGCTACTATAGCAGACACTGATGCCATAAAGTTGCTAAGCTGCTACTGGATTGCGACTGTTGTATTTGTCCTTCAGATCTGGTACAAGGCCTTTGACGACTACAGTTAAAGGAGGTTTGCAAAATCATAAAGTATACCATTGAAGTATTAGGTATCAAAAAGTGTTTATTAAAATACCAAGGAATACTTAACCATAAATACCTTACCTTATCGTACCATGCCATGCTCTGTCTTCCCATGCCTTATCTTATCTTATGTTACGTTATCTTATCGTGTCTCCTCTGTTCTCGTGTCATCTCATCCCATTAATTTTAATCTCATTTCATCTAATCTAATCTAATCTCATCTCATCATATCTCGTCTTATCTAATCTCATGTCATGTCATCTAATCTCATTTAATCTCACCTCTTAATTAACGAAAATTAACGAATGTGTCATCTAAGCTAATCTAATCTAATCTCATTTCATCTTATCTTATCTTATCTTATCTTATCTCACAAACGCTATAAAAACAGTAATAGACCTCGATTGGTAACGAAACGTGGTCCGCACAGTAGCGGAGTTCTGCAGCTGTATAGTATGCCAGCAGAAATTAACGAATGTGCACACAGAACTCAGTGTGTCCAGATAATATATTAACCACAGTAGTGAATGTGTGCGTTACTGCTAGACATTATATGTACGATCGGAGATTGTACAGTTGCTGTCTGTAGCGATTGCACGTGGTTCGTTGTCAATCGTCGCCAGAGACAAGGTCTACATCACCATCATCATCCTCATCTTCTGTCAGCCTCCTCCGTCTTAATACGCCTCCTCTTCAAACAACCATCTTTCTCCTTCTGCTCCATTTTCATCATCTCTGTCAAAGCTGTCAGTCTGTTTATTTTACGAGCGATGTATGGACGACGGGCAACTCGCATCGGTTGGCGTCCTCTGTTTTGATTAATTGAGATCGTGGTCTATTCTCTGAGCGTTGGATTACGGTCGCAGGTCGTTGCCCGGTGCAAAGGGCACCGATTGAGTGGCGGAGTTATGTAGTAGGTGGAAGAGAAACGAGTGGAGAGCATGCATCCAAATGGGAAAGCTCAGAGAAAACTGTCAGAGGTATCGCCACTTCCACCTGGAAATTGCACCGTGACGGTGGGTTGCATGTGTGGATATATGTCTGTTTGTATGTTCGTATGTATGTGTTTGTTTGTATGCATGTTTGCATTTGTATGCATGTATGATGTTAATGTGTACCCATGTAGGTATACATATATATCTGTACATAAGGATAAATATTTATGTGATATATGTATAATATCAAAGGATCCTGAGTGGCCGAGTGGGTTGGTGCCCGCTCACCACGCCGGCGCCCCGGGTTCGCTTCCCGGTCGGGTCGGATTATCAGAGATTAATTTCTCGGATCTTTACTGCGGGTGGCTCGGTCGCATTATAAACGTGGAGTACAATACAACACACAATACAACACATCACAATACAACTGGGGCGCGGTGGTGTAGGGGTATGTTCGGTGCCTTGCAGCCGGAGGGTTGCGGGTTCGGATCCACCTCAAAGTCGCCGCGTAGGGACCCTGGGCAAGTCCTTCACTCGCAATTGCTCATGCGCTTCGGCGTGAAACTCCGATTCAGCGTTCGCGCAGTAGTCGGGAGCGCCTCTGAATGGGAAATCTGGTTGGGGCGCTATAACAAGTGTTCAAATACAATACAAATACAATATAATTAGATCACATATACACTGTTATGTAGCGTCATTTGTTTGCAGTCAATCATTTGTAGTCGAAGCATGAGTCATATTGATTCCGGATGAACTCAATCAGTCTGAGGTGTTTGGTTTGTCAGACTATCCATTAATAGCTTTATTTATCATAAAATCCTACAAGATCGTTCAATTACAATATCGTTCCGGACGAAGGGTATACTGCATGTAAAACAGAGGACTTTAGATTAGTTGATAAATCATAAAAAAGCATAATAAATTCACTATGCACTACATTGTGTTCTTTTAGTTATGCCTCGAGTTTTAGCTTAAGTTTTTATTAGTTTCACATGCTATGTGGTTCAGTTATTATTAGTTTTAGTTTCAGTCATTATTAGTTTTAGTTTCAGTTATTATTAGTTTCACATGCTAGGTGGCTTAATCAATATTGGTTTTAGTTATTATTAGTTTCACATGCTAGGTGGTTTAGTTAATATTAGTGTATTGTATTTATTAATTTATATAGCGCCGCTCACATCAGTGGCCATTCAGTAGCATTATTAGTTTTATATTAGTTTCAGTTTTAGTTATTATTAGTTTCACATTCTATATGTGGTTCACTTATTATTAGTTTAACTTTTAGTTTTAGTAAACAAAAGCTTGTTGATGACTGATGCCGTCGGTTGGTTGCATTGGATTAGTTTCAAGGGTTTAACGACATCAATTGGCGTCAATAACCTGAGGTCGTTGGGATGACTCTCGTGGGTGATAATCATCGACTATGCCCATCATCATCATAGAGGTCAATTGTCGTCCAGCTGCATTCATTATCTGTGCTACATTGACCGATGCAGCTGTCATTAACCTCAACTGTCTGCACCTTATCCGCGTGTCGCATTTGATGTCTCAGAATCAGTTAGGTTTTCGTTGTTTGTTTTCGTTTTCGTTTTCTTTAGATGCTCTCGTTATTGTTAGTTTCGAGTTTCGACTGTTTTAGTTTCAGTTATCGCTTTTCGCGTGTTTCGCGAGATTAAGTTTTTATTTTGTTATGGTTTTTGTGTTAGTTTTCGTTTTAGTTATAGTTTAGTTAACTAAAACCTCAAGTTTACGTTAAGGAAGGTTTTCAGTTTCGTTTCCGTTAACAAAAACAAGCTTCATTTGCGTTCATCATCATCAGCAGCATCAGTTCCTGACATCAGTCATTTCAAGGCGATGGGTATGAATAAATGATCTCTATTTTTCTCGGGTGTTTTCTCAAGTTCTGTGTTCCTCTCAGTGTTACTCCAAGTGATATGTCTTCGTTTATCATGTCTCTCTAGTCGAATATTTGCCTTCTTTTGCCTCTGCTGAATTCCTTCGAATGTTGCACGTCGAGATTGCATTGTTGGGATTCGATCACTTGGCCAACTCAACTCTTCCACATGTGAGGATTCTTTTCTCGTCTTATTTTCAGTTATCCAGCATTCTAATCCAAATAAGGAAATTGCATGTATCATCTGGTCATATATTCTTGTCATGGTTTTCTGTGTCATTTCTCTACATTATCTCTATCCTGCTCATTTTTCCAAATGCTTGGAGGTGCGCATAATTCAGTTTTCTGGGAAGTGTTTCAAAGTTGTGTTAGCCAATCTCAGCCAAGTACAAATTATAAGGTGGAATAGGAAACTTTAGTCCTCGCGAACCATATATTTCTTTCACCACAATATATTGTTCAAGCCAAGGAAGCATCCAGGATTTTAGGACAGAGGTTATTTTGTGTAGGTAAGCAGAGCCATGCAGGGTGCACGGGCGTCTGAGGCGAAGTCTTTCTGAAGCTGGGTGATTTAGTTAGCAAGAAGTTTTGTTTCGAAGCAATTCTAAAATGAAATAAAAAAAGACTGAAGCTGATTTTTAAAACAAAGAGGCCTACATCATTTTGGGCGACTTACTTTTCATTTTAGTACAGAGGTTGTATTGAGTCGGTGGGTGTCCATCCCCGGGTGGACGAAGTCCCTGAAGCTGATTTTCAAAACAAAAAGGCCCACATGATACATCATTTTGGGCGACTTAGTTTGCAAGAAGTTTTTGTTTTAACCTAATTCTAAAATGAAATAAAGGAAGACTGTTCTCTTTGTTTTCCACATTTTCTTTTTCCAGTTCTAAGCTCCTGGTTTATATTTATGTCCAATTGCTTGCAAATAACCGCATAACTTCAATACATGATCTGACAGACGATCCAATGCATAGCTATAGTGAAGTTCTATTATTTGCATGCAGGAAGGACGTCTACACATTTCTGGACATCTGATACACGTCTAGATGAGAACGTGCTAACACAGACTCAATCATCAATCATCTATGAATTTATAGTCACAGCCCATCTGTGTTTCCTCTCTCCTTTCTATTTGGACCTTTAGGGTTCAAGGTTCAAAGGTTAACGGAAATATGCCCAGTGATCTACTCGCGCCAATGCAAGTGTGGATGCACTATATATATATATAATATATATATATATATATATATATATATATATTGTATATGAGAGGGCTAAATATTAGAAGAAATATAGCTTAACTGCCTTGGCAATATATCTGCTCACACACATACATGCCTGCACAGGCTGAATGCAGGGGAAGTAGAATAGTGAGACCGTGAGCTGAGACCCCATCTGTAACAGTATGTGCTTTATGAAATGAATGGAACTGTAGAATCTACCATTTTATGATATTTCACTTGCATTGTTTTAATGTGTACCCATATAAGTATACATATATTATATCTATGCTAGGTGGCTTAATCAATATTAGTTTTAGTTTTAGTTATTATTAGTTTCACATGCTAGGTGGTTTAGTTAATATTAGTTTTAGTTTTAGTTATTATTAGTTTCACATGCTAGGTGGCTTAATAAATATTAGTTTTAGTTTTAGTTATTATTAGTTTCACATGCTAGGTGGTTTAGTTAATATTAGTTTTAGTTTTAGTTATTATTAGTTTCACATGCTAGGTGGCTTAATAAATATTAGTTTTAGTTTTAGTTATTATTAGTTTCACATGCTAGGTGGCTTAATCAATATTAGTTTCAGTTTTAGTTATTATTAGTTTCACATGCTAGGTGGCTTAATAAATATTAGTTTTAGTTATTATTAGTTTCACATGCTAGGTGGCTTAATCAATATTAGTTTTAGTTTTAGTTATTATTAGTTTCACACGCTAGGGGCCGTCCATAAAGTACGTCACGCTATTTTTGACCATTTTACCCCCCTCCCCTGTCACAAACTGTCACAAAACTCGGACCCCCCCTAAAGTACGTCACACTTTCGAACATAGAAATAATAATACTTCCGAAAGCAAGGCTAATACATAAACAAGGCTTCGCAACAGCATTATTACTAGCGCTCTAGCGAGAGGAATCGTGAAAACACATTCAGGAGATATGCATTTCATGCTATTTTGACATAAAACTAATTAAAATGTTTCAGAAAATTTTTGAAAATTATTTTTAAAGCTATGAAATTCTACTAAAAAATAAAAATAAATTATAAATAAAATTTTTAAAAAATGTGTGACGTCACACATGGCCTGACCTTCCTCCCCCTGTCACAAACTGTCACACTTTCTTAAACCCCCTCCCCCTGGAGCGTGACGTACTTTATGGACATGCTAGGTGGTTTAGTTAATATTAGTTTTAGTTTCAGTTATTATTAGTTTCACATGCTAGGTGGCTTAATAAATATTAGTTTTAGTTTTAGTTATTATTAGTTTCACATGCTAGGTGGTTTAGTTAATATTAGTTTTAGTTTTAGTTATTATTAGTTTCACATGTAGGTGACTTAATCAATATTAGTTTCAGTTTTAGTTATTATTAGCTTCACATGCTAGGTGGCTTAATCAATATTAGTTTTAGTTTTAGTTATTATTGGTTTCACATGCTAGGTGGCTTAATCAATATTAGTTTTAGTTTTAGTTATTATTAGTTTCACATCCTAGGTGGCTTAATCAATATTAGTTTTAGTTTTAGTTATTATTGGTTTCACATGCTAGGTGGCTTAATCAATATTAGTTTTAGTTTTAGTTATTATTAGTTTCACATGCTAGGTGGCTTAATCAATATTAGTTTTAGTTTTAGTTATTATTAGTTTCACATGCTAGGTGGCTTAATCAATATTAGTTTTAGTTTTAGTTATTATTAGTTTCACAAGCTAGGTGGTTTAGTTAATATTATTGTATTGTATTGAATTTATTAATTTATATAGCGCCGCTCACAGCAGTGGCCATTCAGTAGAATTATTAGTTTTATATTAAATAATAATAATAATAATAATCTTTTCTTTAATTAAGCGCCTGACAAACGCACTGCGCTGTACATTTACATGTTATGCAATTGAAACAATCTTAACTAGTTAACTACTAACAGAACAGACAGCCTGTAATACACGGCGCTAATAGCAGCCTACAAAGCAAATCCGCCCTACGGGGCTCGAACTCGGTACCTCTCGCTCTCTTCGCCAGATGTTTTCCAACGCGCCACCGCGTTTCAGTTTTAGTTATTATTTAGTTATTATTAGATTATTATTAGATTCACATTCTATAGGTGGTTCACTTATTATTAGTTTAACTTTTAGTTTTAGTAAACAAAAGCTTGTTGATGACTGATGCATTCCTTTGGCGCGCTCGGTCGATTGCAGTGATTAGTTTCAAGGGTTAACGTCATCAATTGGCGTCAATAACCTGAGGTCGTTGGGATGACTCTCGTGGGTGATAATCATCGACTATATGCCCATCACCATCATAGAGGTCAATATTGTCGTCTAGCTGCATTCATTATCTGTGCTGCAATGACCGATGCAGCTGTCATTAACCTCAATTGTCTGCACCTTATCCGCGTGTCGCATTTGATGTCTCAGAATCAGTTCGGTTTTCGTTGTGTGTTTTCGTTTTCGATTTCTTTACATCAATTACATGCTCTCGTTATTGTTAGTTTCGACTGTTTTAGTTTCAGTTATCGTTTTTCGCGTGTTTCGCGAGATTTAGTTTTTATTTTGTTATGGTTTTTGTGTTAGTTTTCGTTTTAGTTATAGTTTAGTTAACTAAAACCTCAAGTTTACGTTAAGGAAGGTTTTCAGTTTCGTTTCCGTTAACAAAAACAAGCTTCATTTGCGTTCATCATCATCAGCAGCATCAGCTCCTGACATCAGTCATTTCAAGGCGATGGGTATGAATAAATTATCTCTATTTTTCTCGGGTGTTTTCTCAAGTTCTGTGTTCCTCTCAGTGTTATTCCAAGTGATATGTCTTCGTTTATCATGTCTCTCTAGTCGAATATTTGCCTTCTTTTGCTTCTGCTTCCTTCGAATGTTGCACGTCGAGATTGCATTGTTGGGATTCGATCACTTGGCCAACTCAACTCTTCTGTGAGGATTCTTTTCTCGTCCTATTTTCAGTGGTCCAGCATTCTAATCCAGATAAGGAAATTGCATGTATCATCTGGTCATACATTCTTGTCATGGTTTTCTGTGTCATTTCTCTACATTATTCCTATCCTGTTCATTTTTCCAAATGCTTGGAGGTGCGTAATTCAGTGGCCCGGTAGGTGTTTCACAAGTTCTGTTAGCCAATCTCAGCCAAGTACAAATTATAAGGTGGAATAAAAAGCTTTTAGTCCTCGCGAACCGTAGGCTATATTTCTTTTCCCAAAATATATTGTGCAAGCCAAGGAAGCATCCAGGATTTTAGGACAGAGGTTATTTTGTATCGGTGGGTGGCTGCACGGGAGTCTGAGGCGAAGTCCTTCTGAGGCTGATTTAAAAATATTTTTAAAACAAATAGGCCTACATCATTTTGGGCGATTTAGTTTCCAAGAAGTTTTTGTTTCGACCGAATTCTAAACTGAAAAAGAGGAAGACCATTCTCTTTGCTTTCCATATTTTCTGTTTTCCCAGTTTTGAGCTCCCGGTTTATATTTATGTCCAATAACCGCATGACTTCAATACATGATCTGACAGATGATCCAATATATAGCTATAGTGAAGTTCTATTATTTGCATGCAGGAAGGACGTCTACACATTTCTGGACATCTGATACACGTCTAGATGAGAACGTGCTAACACAGACTCAATCATCAATCATCTATGAATTTATAGTCACAGCCCATCTGCGTTTCCTCTCTCCATTCTACTTGAACCTTCGGGTTCAGGGTTCAAAGGTTAACGGAAATATGCCCAGTGATCAACTCGCGCAAATGCAAGTGTGGAAGCAGTCGATATATATATATATATATATATATATATATACACATATATATTGGATATAAGAAGGCTAAATAATAGAAGCAATGGCTTAACTGCTTTGGCAATATATCTGCTCATACATAATGCCTGCACAGGCTGCAAGGGAAATAGAATAGTGAGACCCCATCTGTAACAGTATGTGCTTTATGATATGAATGGAACTGTACAAGCTGCCATTTTGTGATATTTTACTTGCATTGTTTTAAGGTTTTCGCGCTGAGAACTTCCTGTGGGTCATGCAGGGCACTATGAACTCCAATATAGTTCCATCCATCATACAAGTCAGTCTTTAATGCAACTCATATTATATATTATATTATTGATGCTGTTGTAGTTATTATTATTATTATTATTATTATTATTATTATTATTATTATTATTATTATTATTATTATTATTATTATTATTATTATTATTAAAATTATTATTATCATCATCATCATCGTCGTCGTCGTCGTCATCATCATCATGATCATCATCATCATCATTTTATAATAAAAAGATCGTAGTTGATTTATTCATGTTTGTTCTTGTGGTTGAAGTACACAATTGACACCAAACGCGACCAGAATAACCTAAACTAACAAAAGAAATCATCACTCACTACTGCCCACTCAACCTCCTAGTAGTAGGCCTACTCGTCACCTATTTATGACTTCAGCCCTAACCGTGACCCATGGTATACATACTATACATTACACGTATGGTTTCTTTCAGTGAATTGAGCGAATCGTAAAGGCAACATAATCTCCAGATACCTCGTTACAGCGCCATATAGGCAAGGGTCGGAGTCCCTGGGAGAGGATGCGATCGTCATTAGGAGCTGATAATGATGACGACGATGAGACTCTCAGAGACTCTAACCCTTACTCATGCAACACGTCCTAAAACAGAATCGCAGATCATAGACTTAGTTCCTGACCCGGGCGTGAGAACTTCTTACCGCACTTGATGCAGTCTACCGATCCGCTGACAGCGCTATAATTTCCTGCTTCTAAGAATACTGCTGTCGGACATCGGTCGAAGAGCGGAGGTGATTTGATTGATGGATGCTGGTCTGGCCGTGCCATTGGCTGCTCATCCCGGCCAATCGGGACCACCACCGCGTCCAAGGCTGCTGCTGGTAGCTGGCACGCATCGTCCGTGTCGAGAAACGAGCTCAGAAGGCGTCTGGATCGAGTCGTTAATAACACTTGCAGCGGACGGCTGAAGGATGATGTCCTCACGAAACCGGACGTAGTAGTAGTAGCAGACGCTGGATACGGTTACGCTTCGTCGGATTCTCCACTTCCGCATGATAGACAGTCAGACAGAGACGAAGACGAAGCCATGTTTGGAAGTACTTCCGTCAGCAGCGCGTCGCAGTACCTCCACCCGGACTACCTGTCCCCGCTTCCCACCACGGTACGTTGCTATGGTTGTAGACACCTGAATGTCGGATGTGAGGTATAGGGTAGTTTCAGTTTAACGACACCGTGTGATAACAAAGATCATTAGCGTCGCCCTCCTCCTTCATCCAGGCTTGGGACTGGCACTGTCAGAGTACGGACAGTGGCGGAGTTAGGGATAAAGGTAAATATTGAAACGCCTATATAATGGCCTCTATAGAAACTTTTCAGAGGCATCAAGGTCATTGTAGGGTAGAGGAAGAAACACAGTCACAGTTATACACCTCCAGGATATCTTTTGAAGCTCCCCATTTGTGATTGTAGATGATTCAATTTTCACCCAATCGATATCGCTATGACTGAGTAGTTGTTATGGTAATAGTTTATAGATTATTTAACGACATCCTGTGGCTATCAGGGCCGCTGATGTATTCCTCCTCTTTCTGCAAGGGTTGATATTGGCACTATCTTGCACTATTGGTGGAGGCGTTCATTTGAGGCGATTCTACTTTATACTGAACTAGGCTCGGTTTAGGTGATCATGCGCCATTTAGGTGTTCTTATTGACCACCCGCAAACAACAGAGATGGCTTTCTAGCTTCGTAGGATCTTTCAGTTTAATCACAGACGCAGAAACACTAAGCCAACAAACTTATCTGCATTGATATCATGGTTCAGCTACTGCACTGTTTCGGTCCCATTTATTTTTAATTAACACTCGTTAAATGCGACTTGAAGATGAAGAGCTGGTATTACAGTAGTATTAGCAATCACAAACCTAAAGACCACAATGCAAGTATCGTGTGAGGTAATATCATTAAGCAGTTAAATCTAATTTCGTTTCCTTTAATCAAATTTAAAGTCAAATGTTTTCTGTGTCTACGGTACGTTTAGTCCTAAACCTCCGACAACCGACGTATGACTCAGATTTCAGCCTTTCGTGATGAGGTAATATGAGGTTTTCAGATACATGCGTATACACAGTGTTCAGGTGTCGGGTCTGGTTCATTGAATAAGACTTAAAACGAAAGCAGACTTAGGAAATTGTCCTCTGGCTCTCAGATGTTAATCATCTTGCGAAAATTGTGGCTGCAGGCAGACAGATAGACATACATACATACATACAGACAGACAGACAGACAAACAGATGACAGGTATACAAACTGGAGGCACAGAAAAAGTAGTTTCGATTCATTCGAGTCCAGTTCGATAGACCGACAGAGAGACAGACAGGTAGACAAATAGATTTATAAGCACATATTGCAGATAATATATAGTCAAGCGTGCAAACGTTGTTTTTGGGGAGAACAGCAGAGCATTGTGTTCGGATGTTTTTGGGAGCATGACGTATGAGCTGATATTCTGAGCCAGACCTAAGTTGGCGCATCTGTCAGCAGCAGCAGCAGGAGACGAGAGATGGAGAGAGTCCGAGAGACTCTGCTGCTGCAGTCGTTTGACACTTCTGACGACGCCGCCAACTTTAATTACCTGTCACGCTGTCGGCGCCTTTGATTTGGCTCAAAAACAAAGCAAGATTCATGTACAGTTTATTGCCTCACCTTTCTCTTGGCTGATTCGATGCACAACCTGCGAGGCAGCAAGGGTATCTCAGATATTTTGGCTGAGGCGCAGAGCCCACACCTTATAGCAACACCAGGCAGAGTTTATGGATGACTAGACGAAGACGAAGGAAGTGGTCGGGCGGCTATCTACTTTGAACAACGAGGGTCTAACCTATAACCTTATGCTTATGTCGGCCCTCTAGTTTGAACTATCTTCCGCGCGAATTGCGTCTTGAGCTTCCTCTGTTTCGGAAACTCCTGAAGACTATCTTACTTGCTAGTGACAGCACTGACTTTGGGTCGGGAGAACCTCTGAATCTCTGAGTGGCGCTATATAAATGTTCAATTACTCTCTAAATTACAACGGTCCTCCATTTGGTCGTTGGTTGCATTACGTGATATAGTTCCAGTGTTGACGTTGCCCTCCTCCTTTCTCCAGGCTTGGGACTGGCATTACCTGGCACAATTAGCAGTATACGTTTATATAGTGGCGAAGTTGGCTGCATCACCGACAATCTGGTTCTATCCGATTCTGCTTTTTTAAATCTTCAGCAGTTGATCGTGATTCGTGTGTATACGATAGCTTTGTCCACGATTTTTGTATAATCTTAAGGTCTTAATGAGGACGCTTCGGAACACTTTGAAAATTATTGTAGTTTAGAACTTTAGGTATAAGCTTAATATTATTAGTCAGTGATACTTTTGTGTGTTTCATTCAGTGTCACTAAACCGGATTCGGACCCCGAAGTACCTTCAAAAAACGAAAAGCTGAATTATGACATAATAATATAAAAGCTATCAGCCGCAGAGCTACGTAGCTATACTAGGAAGTAGTGAAAATCATGTATAGCAGATATATTAAGTCCTTACCAATATTGCGATTGCTATACGCGACGACTAGAAACTTTTGTTAGCAACTAAGGTACTTTAAGCGAACACTCACGAGCAGAAGAAACGAATTTGCTGTCTCTCTGACAGCGAATTTCCATCACTCAGCGCGAAAATGAAAACACCGATTAACAAAAGATTAGAAGTGAAAATCGCGAATCTACGGCAAAACAAGACAGTAACGAGAGCTTGGATTTAAACTCCGAACGAATAATGAAAGACAGCAGAGTAACCGCTATAGAGTAGGCTTCTTGAAGGGGCGCTATATAAATTCCTGAAATGAATGAATGAATGAATAGACCACAGTGTTAGAATCATGATTAGACGATACTTGAAACTATGCCAGGCCAAGATAACTAGTTGAGCTATTGCTGCTAGACTTTACTATAGCTTGAGTCCATCCTCAGCAGTGCCTCCCTGGTCTTGGGCAAATTTGCCAAATTTTCTCAGTCTCGAAATATATGCGTAAGACACTGCAATGGTTCCCGGTTGAGGATAAAATTGTCTTTAAGATTCTCCTCATAGGGCGGGTCTCAATAGTTGACTCGATCCCAGACTGTATCTCGTGGAGCTTCTTGTTCCTGGTTTGAGACAACAGGGTCGACGAAGTACAATGCGCCCTGCTACCTAGGAGGTCTCGCAATCTACCGTAGAACGACTCTGGCACATCTTGTTTTCACTTGTATTGTATCATCATTCTGGAACAATCTTCCATTACATACAAAAATACATACATACATACATACATGTACATGCAAAGTCATGCATACATACATACAAACATGCATGCATGCATACATACATACATGCATTATGTATGCATGATGCATACATACATACATACAACATGCATGCATGCATACATACATACATACATACATATAATGCATACATACATACATACATACTTACATAAATACACGCACGTACATACATATACATACACATACAATGTCATACATACATATACAAATACATATACATATACACATAAATATCACATATATATACATACATAAATGCAATGCATACATACATCGTAAAGTATTGGTGCCATATGAAGAAAGAGTAGCATATGGATTCAGACCGAAGACCATCAGATCGCAAACACGCTTTCTAACTAAGATGCGAACTTTATCTCCATCTAATTAAATTAGTCATAATATCCTAAGAGCGTTTGCACTGCTAATAACATTCGAACGTCAAGATTGGGAAGCGAGGGAAGAGTTGGAGGTGGAAAGACCTGGAGGCGGGAGGAACCTGATGGCTTTTTCCAGTTGCAATGAATGTTATTTCGTTGTCTTAATTAAGTTTTTAGGACTCAAGTTGACCTCGACTCGTCTTCGTTTAGCAAAGAACCAATCGAACTGTGACAGTGAAACAGGAGACAGACTGGCATCAGATTTCAACCATAAACACCTGATGTTTCGGAGAGAAGAGGCTGGCTGGGGAGAGTGATAGACATACATACAGAAAGACAGAAAGAAAGAGGCAAATCGAGATAAATAGAGACATGTGCGGAAACTGAGACAGACAGACAGACAAACAAAGAGATAGACAGAGAGACAGACAGAGAGACAGACAGATAGACAGAGGCAAATAGAGATAAACAGAAACATGTGTGGGAACTGAGAGAGAGAGACAGACAGACAGACAGACAGACAGAGACGGAGACAGACTGAGAAAGAGAGAGAGAAAAAGAGAAAAAGAAAGAGAAATACAGAGAGACAAAGAGACAGAGACAGAGCCAGAGAGACAGAGAGACAGACAGCCAGACAGACAGACATACAGAGATAGACCGAGAGATAGACAGATAGATATACAGAGAGATAGACAGACAGAGACAGACAGAGAAGGAGAAAGAGAGAGGGAAAGGAAGAGAAGAAAGAAGGGATGCAAGGGCGGAGGGAGAGGTGGGGTGCAAGGACGACACGAAGCACAGAGAAGGAAGTGTGCGCGTTGCGATGTAGGGATAGATGGGGAAAGGAGAGAATGCGGGGCGCAGGAGAGGCATCAGAAAGAAGCTTTATCTTCTGACTTTTGCAGCTTCAATGATCAGTCATTACAAATTCAATCTGTTTTCTTTGCAGATGATAGATTGATTTAGAGGTTTACCAGACGTCTATCTGTCTCACTGTCTGTCTGTCTCTCTTTGTCTCTCTGTCTCTCTTTGTCTCTCTCTCATAATGTTGCACTTCTTTGAGCAGTATACGCCTGGCAGTTTCCACGAGAATCTTGATTCCTGCCTGATATCGTCCATGATGCTCAATCAATCACGGTGGCAGATACAAATCAATGATTCCGTGGTTTCCGAAGAGCGAGTGAGATAAACAGGAGATGCTTGATGTTGAAAAGAGTGTTTGCTGCGTAGATGCCTGCGAGTCTTTTGAAGTTGAAGAAGTATAGCAGTCTCTTAGTCAGACCCAAGAGGCGGCCACGGATTTATGAAGTGACGGCAACTTCATCTTCCTCGCCATTTTTCATACGTCAGTGCTTGGCCTCCTTCGCGTTTGATCTTCCTGCACCGACTGACAGCGTAGAATATAATATGCACTCGTTGCTATAGCTCAGTTCTCGAAGGAACGCCTGCAGTTAGTTGCTGTTTAAGACGTACGTCTTGTCATAGGAAAATGATCAGCGTCGCCCTCCTCTTTCATCTAGGCTTAGGACTGGCACTTCCAGAATACGGTCAGTGGCGTAGAATTTATATATTCATTGCTAGGTAAGTTCTCTGAGGAACGCCAGTTCAGTTAGTTGCTGTTTAACGACGTTTTGTCATAGAAAAACTGATCAGCGTCGCCCTCCTCTTTCATATAGGCTTAGGACTGGCACTACGAGAATACATTCAGTGGCGGAGTTCAGTGTCCTTTATTGTTTAGGCCTAGTTGTTGTTTAAGTTAACGACGATGAGTCATAACAAAGATGATTAGCGTCGCCCTCCTTCTTTATCCAGGTTTGGGACTAGCACTTTACCAGAGTACGGACAGTTGTGGAGATAAATATAAAATATATTATAGAATGTCGAAATGTGTTTTATTAGAGCTACTGGACCTTCAATCTGAAATAAGATTCCTCAAAGAATTAGGCAATCTCCTTCACTAGTATTGTTTAAAAAAAACTACGCACTTATTTGATTGGTGATAGTAATAATGTATCTGGATGAATCCAAATGTCTGTTAGCTTAATAATTATTATACCTCGCACGTACATGTTTTTTCCATGGATTAATTTGATTTTCCAAATTTCGTTAAGATTTTGATTTACCTAATTTAGTTAAGATTTTATCAAGTAATCGAAATTATCTACTGTCATACTTAGTAAGCATTTCTCGGTCGTTGCATCTTTTTGTATAACTTGTACATTGGTGTACGTATACTTAGCGGGATCAATGATCCCTTCAGAGTCTATCCTTGTGGCCTTCTCCTGTTGTCTGTGTGATTTGCAACTATGTAACTGTAAAACGATTGGTTGGTTACAAAATAAATGATCGATTGATTGATTGATTGTTTGTTTGATTGATTGATTGATTGATTGATTGAAATGCAGTTAAGATTTTTCATATGTTTTGTTAATTTACAGCTGGACGCAAAGAAAAGTCCGCTAGCACTGTTGGCCCAAACTTGCAACAGTATCGGCAAAGACATCTCGCCGGGTCGACCTGTCCTTAAGACGACCTCATCCTCTTCCAGCTCCAAGGAATCGAAGGACAAGGACTCGCGTACGACCAGGGACTCGCCCTGGGTCACTAGGGACCACGGTTCGAAGGTCAAGGACGAAGCGGAGAACAGCGACCGACCAACGATCAGTTCTCCAGTTGCGGATTCGAAGTCGGAGGAGTCTGAATCAACGACGATCCAGACTTCCTCTTCATCCACTGGATCCTCTCGCTGCTGTCCAGACGGACATCGATCCGGGTCGAATCCCGCTGGACATGGAAAGTCTTCCACTCCGGTCGCCACCGCATCGACCACCAGCCTCGATCATCGGCACTCGGCCAACCGGAAGTTCTCACCGAAGGAGAAGACGGGACCTCGCGGGTCCGCGTCCCAGTCAGCTCGGACCGTCGCCGCCTCTTCCTCGTCTCCGAAGAAGGACTCACGGGAACCGGAAGAGGCGTGGCTTGATCGTTCCGTGACCAGTTCTCCCAAGACGAACCGATTCAGCGTGGTAGACGGTGATCTGGGAAGCGGCAGCGCCCACAAGACGGACCAGAAACCCTCGCGCCACCCAGCGTCCAGTCCTGGAACGACCACCGAACCACCGTTTGCTCACTTCCGCCAGACGGTCAGTTCCTCTTCGCCTGCCACCGGCGATTGTCTGAGTCCCCTTGTCCTCAGCTACCTGACCGGAATGCCTCAGTACGCGGGGCACCTCCTTCCACCAGGGTCCATGGATCCACTGTCGACGAAGTTCCCGTCAACCAGTCTATCGGCGTACCTCGCCTATCTGCAGTCCAGAGGGGGTGGACTGGCTCCTCCGTGCAAGGACCCCTTCTGCACTGAGTGCCCCTCAGCCCCTCAGCCACTGCCCCTCTCCTTCCCGTCGATGACTCTATTCGATAAGACTCTAACGGGACCCAACCTACGACCCCCGTATGCGTTGCCTCTGCACGACAGGCCCTGCCATACAGGTCCCGTCTCCCTCGAAGCCCTGTCGGCACTGTACGCTGGGTCTCTCGGAGGCTCAGCGCTGTCTCCACCCGCGCTCCCCGGCGCCTGGGCCTGCCCTTGGGTTACGACCGAAGGGGAGTACTGTGGGAAGCGGTGTGCCTCCGCTGAAGACCTCCTGGTCCACACGAGAAGTCATTGGCCGTCCAGCCGCCTCTCGCCCTCGCCTAGTCTCCACTCTGTCGCCGCGGGACTCTCAGGGTGGACTGGATATCACCCGTACTACCCGTTCGGACCTTCCGTCAGCTCGATGGCCTTACTCAGGCACGCCTACGGTGGTGGAGCGCGCAACCTGAGTCCGGCTACGGGACTCTTTTCCCTCGGCGCCTCCGGTTCGCGCTATCATCCGTACAAGTCACCGTCCACGTCAGTCAGTCTATCATCACCGTCATCATCCTTCGATCTGTACAACAATCAGAGGACCATGGGGGCTGCGGCTCCCTGAAAATACAGACAGATTCTAACAAGAAGAAAACTGACAACACTGTTGCCCTGCCAACAGTGTTGCCTCTGCCAACACTGTTGCCCCCACCAACACTGTTGCCCCGCCGACACTGTTACCTCTGCCAACACTGTTGCCCCCCGTAAGCACAGTTGCCCTGCCAACACTGTTGCCCTCTGTCAACACTGTTGCCTCTGCCCAAACTGTTACCCTCTTCCAACACTGTTTCCCCTGCGCTCCTTATAATTATAGGACTAAACAGTTGAAGACGAATACTGACGTTGTCGAGGTACCGTAAAGTTATGTAGAGTATTATAGGCTATACGGTAAAACACCCATTCAGTAATCATATTCACCGCTGTTAACGATTATCCTAACAGACGGCATTCGCTGACTGAATGTCCTCTAGTCTGAAAAGAAACCATGACAAAAGCGAATTAAGATCGGGACAACCTTTCCACCTATGTTGGCGTCTTTCAAATTCGCAGTGGATGTCAAACAATGAAACCTGCGGTGATAGTAACTTTTTCGAGTAAATCGTTAAGAAATATTCTCGTTTTTATGTACACGAAGTCTAGCTCAAAGAACAGTCGTACAATAAGACTTTTATTGTGAAAGTTTAAGCAACATTAAGTTTCAGACGTAAGTTCTTTCTTCGGGTAAAATATTGAAACAACCTACCAACACCACGACGAGAAAATAAATAGCATACGACGTCTCTGGAGACAATTATATATTTATACAGGTGTATAATATATTGAATAGCTATTGACTGTCTTGACCTGGCCTGACCTTATTTAATTTGACATGACCTTGCGTGACCTGACTTTTACCAGCCATTGTTCTATCTGTATACTAGAATGACATCTTCCTGTTATTTTACTGATCCTATTTTCTTAAACGTTTCCGTAGAATATATGAAGTGGACTCTGATGTATATATCGAGAGAGGGACATGGTAAGACGTGACTCTTTTGTGAAGTGTTTGAAGCAATTACAGAATTCTATTGTTTTATAAAACAATTAACTTATTGTACTCAGTTCAGTTGAGGTCGTGTTGTTCGTAATTAAATGCGAGCCTTGACTCTCAATTTCAATACCTTAAGAAATTAATAGAGCTGTAATATGCCAAAACTAATCTTTGTCGGCGGCAACGGCCTATGTTGTCATAAGCTGCCGTTAAACTGTGGATCCTTCCTTCAAGAAATCGAGAACAATGAGCAAAAACAAACTACATTTCACGATAGACTTCTTGCAACGGATTTTGTAACCCGAATCTCAACTATTAGCGCACTGTAAAGCATAAGGCTGTTACAAGTGAACAACGAAGTAACGTAAAGTATTTGGAAAGATATGAACTGACGGAAAGAGAGGGGTCATTGGGAGAAATTTTGGGATAATAATAATAATAATAATTAATAATAATAATAATAATAATAATAATAATAATAATAATAATAATAATAATAATAATAATAATAATCCAACGCTTAGCAATAATAATAATAATAATAATAATAATATATAATAATGAGATGACTTCAGACAATAATAATAATAATAATAATAATAATAATAATAATAATAATAATAATAATAATAATAATAATAATAATAATAATAATAATAATAATAATAATAATAATGATAATAATAATAATAATAATAATAATAATAATATAATAATAATAATAATAATAATAATAATAATAATAGTAATAGCCTAATGACAATTTATATGGCGCCGTAACAGAGCCATTCCGTTAAAAGGGCGCCGAAGAAGAACAACATCGATAAAGTAGTTGGGTAACAGTGCTAAGAGACAGACAGAGACAGAGATAGAGAGACAGAGACAGAGACAGGCAGAGACAGACAGACAGAGACAGGCAGAGACAGAGATAGAGAGACAGAGAGGCAGACGGAGAGACAGATAGGCCTACAGGGACTTTAACCAATCTAAATCAAATCATTTGAAGACTCAGTTGCACAGATGCACGCCGAGGCATCACCAACATCATGTCATATTGGCAACTAGCTTGGCTAAACTGCTAATTACCACGAACGACCAGAGCCATTAAACAAACACTGACTGTGTTTTAATGTCTGTTGGCAGCTAAACAGATAGCGTGAGAGTTCATGGTTTGCAAATAAGCCAATGTCAGACTAATAGTTTCAAGACATATTGATATTCACAACAGTGTCTTGTATAGTGCATGGAAGACGAAATAGAAGTTTCGCCCAGTGGTGCACTGTATACGAAAGATCTTTGGGCCCAGAACTACGTCTCTTCCGAATATTATACACTGTACAAGAATATGAACACGTCTTCAACTTATTCTCGTTATATATAAACACATAATATACTAGCAGAGAGGAGCAATCATAGCCCTGAGGAAACCATGGGTACGAAGTGTTAGCGGCTTCATTTCGTAGCCTCGTCATATGAGGGTGGCTGACCATCCTCTCCCTAGCCGTCTCGTCTTCCTATTCACAGTGTACTCATTATAGCTGAGTTGGCTAGGAGGCGCAGGTGGAGCAGAATCTAGAACAAAATTTCTACCCTGGAGGGGATTCCACCCACCGACCTCTCGACCGACAGTTCAGCAAGCCAACCACTACACTATCGAGCACCCCAAACATATATAAAAATAATAAGAATAGTCTGGTTTTCTCAAATAAGCTCCTTAGAGTGCTTCCGAAATAACGACGTTTACAACAGCGATGAAGTAGCGTAACTAAAAACTAGTTCTATCTTACCTTGAAGGCATTATCTCTTCAGCGATTAAATACTTGCACACGCCTTCGTAATGTCCTCCCTAAATTAACCATGTATATAAGCAGATAATTCAATACTTCTTTACGTAACCAAAGTCGGCATTTATCGATGCGGTTGAACCCGTATAGTGCTCAACTGAGACGATTTAATGTAGACGAACTGTAAAGTTAATTATCGGATGAAGAGATCAGACCGAATCATTGATGGAAATGGTCCACGGTTTCTCATATCGATGCAACCAACTTATCAACTTGTTTTACTAGGTGCGAATTTCCACTGCAGATTCTTGATAACCGAAATCTGACCTGGCACGCTATAAGGCCGTTCAGGAGTATCCTGATCAAGGCCATATCGTCTTGCGTAGGGAATACCTCAGCTTGTCTATTATCACTCCAGCCATTCTTCGGTCGGTGTGTTCAAATCCATGTAACCATTCATCCACCCATCTATGCACAGATCAATTCATTAATCATTCAACTAGTCATCTTTTCATCTCTCCATCTAACCATCTCTCTGTCCATCCATCGACCCATACAGTACATGGAACCAATCAATCCATCCATCCATCGATCCATCCATCGATCCATTCATCCATCCATCCATCCATCCATCCATCCATCCATCCATCCATCCATCCATCCATCCATCCATCCATCCATCCATCCATCCATCCATCCATCCATCCATCCATCCATCCATCCATCCATCCATCCATCCATCCATCCATCCATCCATCCATCCATCCATCCATCCATCCATCCATCCATCCATCTTTAGCAACAGGGTCCATGATTTCTTCTTCACCTGCGGTGATAAAAGTGGTGCTAAAATCACCCCAGCCAAACCCTTTTGGGTCTCTTAACAATTTACACTTTTGAATGCATACACTTGCCTTCACATTATTTCTCCAATTTTTCCAGTTTCTGCAAGCACAGTTACCCTCTTTTTATTGCTTATTGCTAAAAAGGTCGAAATATTAGTAGGGCTGCGGATTTTCACGATTAATTAATCGATTAATCGTTAAAAATGTTAGTCGATTAATTTCGGTTTGTTCAAATTATTTTAGATTAATTTTCTTACTTATTTTATGACGTCAACCGACCTATTTCCGGAATAAACAATATGGCGAACAGTGAAAAATTTCAGTGGAAAATTAAGCGATCATTTTGCATTTAAGGTAAATGCTGAGGGAAAAGTCGAAGATGGCGAAATTATTGAAGATTTTTGTAGATAGAAGATAGTTACTACAGAGTACAGACTACAATAATTGGCAAACATTTAGTATCGTGGTGCGTGAGGTTACGGGCGTGGGACGGTATTTTTTGACATGACGGAAGGTACGATGTTTTCTAAAGACGACACAAACCCTAACCCTGACCCTAACCGACCCTCACGACGCGTAACCTGACCCTAACCGACTCTCACGACGCCTAAAATTACGGGAGAAAATACATGCACCACGATACTAAATGTTTGCCCAATAATTATTGTCAGTTTGACAATTTGAACTTTAGCATGTCGAATGATTGAAGGAATTTTGCAGTGTATATAGTCTAAACAGTTTTCACGCTTTATGTACTATGGACCAAATTAATCGAATTTGATCGATTAATCTCGATTAAATTTGAGAGATTAATCGATTAAAATTATATTTATCAGTACCAGCCCTAAATACTAGTTCACATAGTATTGGAGACTTCGGTCTGGCTATAGCTTGCTCAACATTACTAATCTCTTTACCAATTGCTGCGTCAAAATATTACCTGAAAAAGCAGAAAGGAGCAGCCTGGCTTAAGGGTCTGCATGCTCTTCTACAGCCATTGGTTTGTAGGTTCAGCGACCTAATGTTCTTAGCCTCGGCATATGAGGGTAATTGGCCAGTCCTCTTCTACGCCGTATAACTTTCCCACCGACAATTTTTATGTCAGTGTACTCATTACAGCTGAGTTGGCTAGGGGGCGCAGGTGAAGTAGAAATCTCAAACCAAGTTTCAGCCCTGGAGGGGATTTTAACCCCGACCCCCGATTGGCAGTCCATCACGCTAACCATCAAGATCGCCCACCCTCCATTAACCTAACTTACAGTGATTTCTCAGAACTCTGGGCAGGTACTTTGATACTTTTAAAGTTTAGTTAAAGTAGATCCTAAAGGAGCTGAGAGACATCGGATCGAGCAGGGTATGCAACACCGGTGGTCTTGTTAGCGATTGCCAAACCATTACTTAAGCTGAACCGAGAGCATTTCAGGTCATGGTCTGTACTGCAGAACTGAAATATGTGCCGCAAAGACTAACATTCGAGAATTCGAAAAGACATGTTTAGCCATTCGCTGTGGAAAGTGACGACAGTCGACATGCGGATGTTAGACAGGGCCTGGTTAAGCCATTCCTCTTCGACACTCCAGCGTCAAGGTAATTTACGTGCCCGGCTAACGATAAGATCGCAATTGCCATTCAAATGGAACAAACTTATACATTGACGAGACGACGGGGGAGAGTGGGGCAGACAGAAACCAGACAGAGAAAGAGGTACAGTGAGTAGGAGAGAAAGAAAGAGAAGATATATTGAGAGAACGAAAGAAGAGAGGAGGAGGAGGAGGAGGAGAGAGGAGAAAGAGAGGCAGAGAGAGAGAGAGAGAGAGAGATAGACAGACAGAAATAAAGAGACGTAGAAGGAAAAGAAGAGAGGAGAGAACGTGGACGAGAGAGAGACAGATTTGAGACAGAGACAGACAGACCGAGACAGGCAGAGACAGACAGATATATACAGACACAGAGACACACAGAGAGGGCAGGGATAGAAACAGGCAGAGAGAAAGCTAAACTGACAGGCAGACAGATACACAAACAGACAGAGAGAGCGAAAAGGGAGAGACGGTGTAGCAGCAAGGGTCCTGAGACTGCACAGAGACGGCGTCTGGTCTTACTTAGCTGACGCCGGTCGACGGATTTATGAGACAAGGTGGCAAAGCATTTGACAACGTTAACCGGTAAGATAAACTTTAAACAAAAGTCCCGCGGAAGCACAAACAGTCGCCTAAGTGGCCCACCGAGTCGAAACCTACAGCGAGTCACAAAAAAGCGCGGCTATAGTATAATGGCCCCAAATTCTCAGCAGTAACGCACACCGGGTAAAAGATTTTGAAACCTAAAAGAAAGAATTTTCAAAACAGCCCATTAAAGCTTAATATCGATTTTGTGAGTCACATAATGAGTGATTTGAACATGTCTCGTGGCATTTGTGTGCAGTAAAATGCTGCTGTGATATTTTGCCTAATGTTCTGCTCTGCTCTTCGGTGGTAAAGCTGTGCAATGATTTGTTGCTGACACTTTGGTCCGAAGAGTTCAATATTGTCTGAGCTTAGGCCACAACAATTGTGCTCTGTTGATTATATTCTTCAGACTACAGGAATTTTATATTTCGTAATTCTAAAATTCTTAAATATTCTAATTCAGTGTATAATTTTAAATGACGCTGATGAGCTACAGGGTTTCCTCCTCCCAACCAAGGACGATCGCAATTTCATCTCTCGTGTATTATTTAAAAACATCTACTAAATACATTATCTCCAGTCTATATACCTCATTGGTTACCTCATTCGTTGCTCTAACTTACAATGTACATTGTCACCAGCCTAAATCTCCTTTAATAACTAACTGTCAGAACTGAGACAATTTTTCCTGCATCTGACTTGTTACAACTCAGCTTGATGTCGAGAATAAACGAAATTGTTTGATTGATGAAGAAGATGATGATGATGATGATCATGGCGGCGGCGATGATGGTGATGTTGGTAATGATGATTATTATTATGAGGATGCGGAGATGGAGGAGGAGGAGGAGGAGGAGGAGGAGGAGGAGAAGGAGAAGTTGGAGGAGGAGATGGAGGACGATGAAAGAAACGTCGCCGAAAGCCAAAGACTATTGCTGGAGCTGTCAACAGTTTAAGTTTTGTTAGCGTAAACTCATAAACCACTTTAAGCAAGAGCCCTGCTATTATAGATAGCGAACTCTTATTCCAGAGAGAATCCAGAAATCTTTCGCTGCGGGGTGGAATGACCTTCTGAGACTGAAGCCCTTAGTGTTTATAGGCAACCTAATTGCGTTTTCCAAAAACTCAGAAGTTCTCAAAACCATTGCTAGTACTTACATCAGGAGACCTACTGCGACCTATTGCGGTCAATTGTAATCGTAATCGTAAATTTATATAGCGCCACTTCAAGAGAAACTCCTCATAGGGGCTCCCGACCTGACAACACCAAACCACGATCACAAAGAATGGTTTTCAAACGCTTGCGGAAAAGGGGCATGGAAAGACCAAGAAGTTCATTACGGAGATTGCTAATTGTCATCATTTGTTTGCGGCCTTCATATCTGAACTGCTATCTCTGCGGAGTGTGAGGCTGTACAACGCGAAGCGTCAGTTTATTAGCACTTTGTCACAGGGTCTTATCTATAGCTTTCATTTGAAAACCACCTTAGCGGCTTATCTGCCTCCTCTCTCTGGACTTGAATCTTCACTTGATATCACCTGACAACCCCTCTGACTCGACGCAGCGGATATGTTGGTGCTCTACAGTTAGTTTCCAAGTGGCGCTTTATAAATTTCAAGTTTACGATAATGATTGATACTGCAAAGGTCTTCATTGTATGTATGTATGAGCACTTGTTATAGCGCCCCTTCAAGATTTCTACTCAGAGGCGCTCCCGATTACAGCGCGGACACTGAATCGGAGTTTCACGCCGAAGCCCATGAGCAATTGCGAGTGAAGGACTTGCCCAGGGTCCCTACGCGGCGGCTTGAGGTGGATTCGAACCCGCAACCCTCCGGCTGCAAAGCATCGAGCATACCCCTACACCACCGCGACCCACGTTAGCTAGTAGCTATATCGTATCGTATTTAAATATTTGTAAAGCGCCTCTCGTAGGGTGAACCGTTCAGAAGCGCCCCCAGTGTGCTAAGCCCCCGAAAAGAAGCAGGTTTTGAGAAAAGCGAAGGAAGAAAAGGACTGCCAGAGAGAATTTTAGAGCGAACAGAAGGAGAAAGAGCATTCCAAAGAGAGGGACCAATTGAAGCAAAGGAACAGTGGCGTAACAACCTAGCCGGGGGCCCTTGGACACTCTAAGCTTGGGGGCCCTTACCCATTAACGAGACTAAAGCGTGAAAATAGTGAAGAGGAAGGAGGAACAGTCCATTAAGCTAGATCTGAGGTAGCCATGGGTATGAAATGTTGGCGACTTTATTTTCTTAGCATCAGCATATGAGGGTGGGTGACCAGTCCCCTCCCTCGCCGTCTCAGCTTCCACCGACAGTGTACGGTAAGTGAACTCATTAGAGCTGAGCTTGATAGATGTGTACGTAGAGCAGAAATCTCGAACCAAATTTCTGCCATGAGGGTATTTGATCCCAACCTCTCGACTAGCCATTACGCCATTGAGGTTTTAAGACTGCAGTTAGGTAAAAAATGAGAGTGTTAAACGTTATCCTCAATAATCCATAATTCAAGTCACATTAATAGTTAAAGACAAAACAGGAATACAACTGAAATGTATTGGCCAATTTGGCCTGTGGCTTATAGACTATAGTTATTTACACTAACACTGTAAATAAGAAAATTACAATATTCAATGAAGAATCAAGAGATAGGCCTACATCATGGATAGATGTGTACGTACGCCATATCTAGGCCTAAAGCTATAATAGTACTATAGTCTCTAATACTATAACTGCATAATCATGCATTGATGTTACTTGTTGCCTCTTGACAGACAGCAAGTTATGAAATAAACGAAAATACAATGCAATCATGCACAGTACGATAGTAAATTATGTTCATAGGTTACCCAGATGAGTGTATTAAGTGATGAATAGTTCAAGGATATTTTAATACAAGTTAAATTGTCTTGATCGAGTTAAAAAATAAAAATAAAACGAAATGTATTAGTCTGCCGCCTATATATACATGCTACTGCCGCCCTACCTATACACAGTAATGTAATGTAGACTGTATACTCTGTAATTCCTCAGAGAAATACTGTATGAATTTTGCTATTCCAAATTTACTGTTAACAAATGTGTCTATCAAGTCATCAATATTCAATTTTTCCACATTCGTTTGCGATCACAAGAAGAGCGAGGCTAGCAAGCCTGACCTTTGAGATAGTGGATCCATTGCAAGCTACGTCGTTTAATATGACTTTCAATTCGGAGAACGAGCGCTCCGCACTGCAGGGGTAACTGGGAGAGCAGCAAACAGCACACAGCCAGTATAGCCAATTCCGCCATAGGGACGACGTGATGCAATTTAAAGCTCGATATGAGTTTGAGTACGTCCAATACAGTTTTTCCTGTTTCAAGTTCCTGCTGAATTCACGTTAAAAAGTTTAAGGTCTTTCGGACCTCGGGGCCCTTCGGACCTCGGGGGCCCCTGGACTTTGTCCACCCTCGTTATATGGCTGTTACGCCACTGCAAAGGAACGAGACTGAGCATAGCAGTTCTACTATATATATATATTCGTTTATATATATTCGTTTAATGTGAATCAGGTTGACAAGCCGCAACCGGTTACAAGGTAAGTGAAACGAGATCAGTAATTTAAAATTCTATAGGTTGTTGTTTACGGGGAATCAAGAGGTCAAGTCTATCGCAGGAACGAAGTGGATGGTGGGAGGAAGCTGAATGAGGCCGAAATATTACGCCAACCAGATAATTATTGCGGGGCAAGACCCCTCTGAACCTTGAAGATCTGAGAGAGGATTTTAAATTGTATGCGAGCATGCAGAGGTAGCCAATGAAGTTCATCAAACATAAAGGTAGAGATGTGAGAGTACCGGGGAAGGCATCAGTCTAGCAGCTGTGTTGAGGACCTGGACTTAAGCGACGCAATGTCACGCTATAGCTGTGTTTGAAACTAACCGTGAGTTCTACCGGTTCATTTATCAGGCTTGTGGATTGCCTGTCTTCGTAGCTTTGGCCAGTTTTTCATATCATCACAAATGGGTCTTCAGCACGGAGCTCACAGCTCTATAGAAACCCTGTGGGACCTATTTCTCTAAATGCTCTCTTATGCTTACAGAACTACATGTAATTATTCTCTGCCACCTGATGCAGCGCCTCTTAACGGTCGATGACTAAAGTTCAATGAACCGAGTATAGTTCTAGGCTACTGTGCGTGATAGGACTTGCCTGCTTTCCCATGATTACGGCGATGTAGAAGTCTTCGGACAAGATTAGATTAGGTAAAAGATTAGATCAGACTATAGATAAGGTTAAAAGATTAAATCAGATTAAATCAGAGTGAGTTATGTAATCAGATTACTTCAGGTCATGTCAGATTAGATTAGATTAGATTAGAACTCAAAGGTGGAGAGGACACAAGCGTCGGCTTATAACCAGACTTCTTCTTTTGGCTCTCTGCCTTCCCAGGTTCATACATCCAATGTCACCATTCGTCACGTTGTCCGGCTCTCTCCTTCAACTTGCTATAACCCTCCTTCACCATCCAGTCCAATAGCATCATTCTTGGTCTGCCTCTTGTCTTCTTCCCTACCATTCTTCCCTCAATTATCGTTCTTAGGAGGGAGTGTTCCTTCACTATGTGGCCCAACCATTTTCTCTGTCGGTTTCTGATTATTCATATATCATGGATCCATTTTGGTCCACCATTTGTAGTACCTCTTCATTTGTCCGGCAATCCATCCAGCTGACTCTCTTCATCCTTCGCCATATTACATCTCGAAGGCCTCCAATGTTTCGATGTCTTCCTTTCTCAGGGTCCATGTTATCGATCCCTATATAGCACCACACTTTATATTCTATATACACTTGATCATTCTTTTCTTCAGATTCTTGTTTATGTTTCCTCTCATTAATTCCTTTCTTCATAGAAGGCATCTTTTCCCACAGCTTTCCTTCTCTTTATTTCTACATGACAGTTTGCATAGTTTGCGCTCATACTTCCTAGGTACAGAATTTTCCCACTTGTTCCTGTTCCTTTCCATCTACAGTGATACCTACTGTTGTTTCCTTTCCTTTGTTTCACCAGACATGACTTTTAAAACAAGGATGCGACACCAATAAGTCATTTCGACGCAACCACGAGGAATCGATGAAGCGTGATTGGATGCAAGAAATCGCCGCCGGAAGTCAATGACGTCTGCTGGATGGCGTCGACCGGAGCGAAAGGTTTCGTGATCTCGCGAGATAAGGCGACGAGAACGAGAATTTGGCGGAGAGGGAAGAGTCACTATAGAAGGAAGAGCTATATATGGGCGTCGCCTTAATTAACAACCGTCATAGATCCAAGAACCAAGAACCATTGCACGAACTATGATCCATGATCCTTATCACGAAATAACGCAACAACTCATACAATATTTTCTATACACATGAATCTATGGCACATAATTATGTATTATTATCATTATTATTATTATTATTATTATTATTATTATTATTATTATTATTATTATTATTATTATTACCATTATTATTATTAAGTTTATTATTATTATTATTATTATTATTATTACCATTATTATTAAGTTTATTATCATTATTATTGTTATTATTATTATTATTATTATTATTATTATTATTATTATTATTATTATTATTATTATTATTATTATTATTATTATTTGTAGTAGTAGTAGTAGAGGTAGTAGCAGTAGCAGCAGCAGCAGCAGTAGCAGTAGTAGTAGTTCTATTATCAAATTATCTTAAATGTACAAATGTACAATAAGTCATAGAAAAGTGTTTATAATTATGAGGGTCATGTACATACATGTAGGCTATCTACTATATATAGAAGATAAAGTATACCACACATGCTGCGAATTGCTGCCTATTCAATTACAGTAGACCCTGTATGTCTAAAATCATGTCTGCTTATACAATTTGCCTGTTTAGCAGCTTAAGACTACAACGCTGTGTTTATTCAAATGAACATACAATCATTATGGATGATGCATTAAACAAAGAAAATACACGTTGCATAGGTTTTTTGTATAGATGGCGGCATTTTCCGGCTTTCACTTTGACAGGTGAGCTGCAAAGAAGTCGTTTGAAGTCGGCGACAGGTAAAAGTGCGTTAACTAAATCCTGAGGAGGCAACGGCTGCGCCTGATTGAGCTGTATCGGATCCGGTCCAGGGTGTAATTGGGCCGACAGTTACTCACTGACAGGCAACGCAGCCATCCGTCTCTCAACCTCTATTCATACATCAGTCAGTATTCTCTCCTTCTCCTCTTTCTTCTTTCTTTTCTTCTTTCTCTTCGTCCCATCTCTTTCATTAGTTGCGCTTCTGCACGCTGATTAATCTTTACTTAGTTTCTTCTGTCCTTGCTACTGTTACTTTTCGCCTTTCTCCTTCTTCTTTTCGTCGCTGTTTCTTTTCTTCTATATACTTTCCTTTTGTATGTTCCTGCTTTTTTCGTTCCTTCCGCCCTTCTTCCTTATCTCTCACTTCCTTTCTTTCTGGTTAAATTGCTAATCGATTGGAACTGGAATTAGCTGTTTAGCCAATTGATTAGAAGCTAATCGGTTAGTTACCCATCTCTGCCTGCTTTCATTCAATCATTCTTTCCTTCCTTCCTTCCTTCCTTCCTTCTCTTCCCTCCTTTCTTCCTTCTGTTCCAAAGAGCTGGTGGAACATAGACTAAGGAGCAATGGCGCAAATGATGTTAACCGCATGAAAGACACTGGGTCTACTATGGGAGGCGTTGGAAGTAGTGTTTTGCCAGTCACCCGCCTTCATTGGATAGACGCACCAGCGAGACCTCAGTCTCAGTCTCTCTATGTTGTTCCATTTATTTCGTCCTTCGTATTGCTATACTACTACTGCTGCTGCTGCTGCTGCTGCTGCTGCTGCGACTACTACTACTACTACTACTACTACTACTACTACTACTACTACTAATACTACTACTACTACTACTACTATACTACTACTACTACTACTACTACTACTACTACTACTACTACTACCACTACTACTACCACCACCACTACTACTACTACTACTACTACTACTACTACTACTACTTACTACTTACTACTACTACTACTACTACTACTACTACTACTACTACTACTACTACTACTACTACTACTACTACTACTACTACTACTACTACTACTACTACTACTACTACTACTACTACTACTACTACTACTACTACTACTACTACCACTACTACTAATTTGATGGGCTTAAGTCATTGAAACTGGGTGACTCAATTGTTCATTTGGCCGATGCTGCACGTAACTTAGGTGTTGTTTTTAATTCTACCATGTCTCTCAGTGGCCATGTAAACAGTATTTGTAAGTCATCCTACATGTTCATTCGTGACAACATACGCAGAATTAGGCGTTTTGTGCCAATGTCTGCAAGAATATCTCTGGCAAATGCATTGGTTTCCAGTCGCCTGGATTACTGTAATTCACTTCTTACTGGCATCAATAAGTCTAACTTGCTTAAACTGCAAAGGGTTCAGAACTCTCTGGCTAGAGCCATAACTAATACATCCAAATATGAACATATAACCTCTGTGCTTAAATCTTTGCATTGGCTTCCTGTTCAGCAGAGAATTCGTTTCAAATTGGGGCTCATAGTATATAAAACTGTAAATTCTGGCCAACCACAATATTTAAAATCAGTTCTTATTCCCCAGACTTATAATTATATTATTCAATGAGGTCATCTGATCATCTTTGTCTGGTCATGCCAAAATCAAGAACTGTTCTTGGCAAACGAGCTTTTCAGTATCTGGACCTACTTTTTGAACTCTCTTCCTGTGTCTGTACGCTGTGCTCAGTCGCTTGGGTCATTTCGTTCGCGGCTGAAAACTTACCTCTTTCAAATTGCTTATCCACCGTAGGCTGTCTCTCTGTCTCTTACGGACTGATCTTTTGGATGTTGACCTGATTATGGCTTGGTTTTGGTGTGCCATCGGTTGATGCCTTGTGCATTAGACACCGGCGCAATAGAAGTTGCTAATTACATTACATTACATTACTTCTACTACTACTACTACCCCTTCATTTCGTCCTCCGTCTTTCGTGGTTTCTATTTATTCTCCTGCTGTCTTATCCTAAGCCTTCCTTCTCCGTGTTTCCATTTGGTGGAAATGACGTCTTCGATGATGAGCCTGTTTGCCGTGTTGACCTCTATGTCTCGCCATTGTTCTCTCGGCAGACAGAGGTCACCACTATCTGTAAGGACATCGCCACTAGGGGCGCCAAAGTCGCCAAATAACCAGATATACGTCTGTATACGAGAAGAGTCGGAACAGGTCTGCGAACATGTCAAAGGAGACGAAAAGGTCAGGAAAGGATGGATGGATGGATGAATGATGGAAGGAATGATTAAACGAATGAAACATAAAGAAGACGCAGAGAAAACGTAACGACAACGATAACATCTTCTTGCCGTCTGTTATTCGAAAGCGAGCATAACGCATTGGGTGCGATAAGAATCTATGAACCCTTTGCTTACCACATAAGGTTAAAATTAAAAATAATCAACTACAGAGCAGATCTATAATGAAATAACTTAAATGGAGCAGGAAAGACTAAAAATATAATTAAATTCAATATATTTTTTAAATAACGAAATGGGACTTTGCAGTCCCGTTGGTAGGCAACGGTACTGAAATTCGGCTAAGGCATACTGTAGTTATCAATCACACAAACTTATCTATGTATATATTTTTATCATGTGATGTTTAATAATGTATACATTCTAAAACCTAAGCGAATATGTAGATGAAACCCAACAAACAACGTCGCTCAATACGCTGCCACATGGTTGTTTACCCACGGGACTTAGTTCTGATGGGGCAAAAT
Organism: Aporrectodea caliginosa; assembly: GCA_020284085.1. Taxonomy (NCBI): domain Eukaryota; kingdom Metazoa; phylum Annelida; class Clitellata; order Crassiclitellata; family Lumbricidae; genus Aporrectodea; species Aporrectodea caliginosa. Next base: position 645,799 of record JACEVL010000321.1, read on the forward strand.
ATCAAATAAAGTTGTTATTATTACCCCATCTAGCGATTAAACCTGATACCTTATAAAGAGACTTTAAAGTCCCAATGGTAAACAACCCTACAAAAACAATTAAACAATTGTTTTATTGCGGTTTTTACCAACGGGACTGCAAAGTCCCATGGGTAATGAAAGGGTTAATACCATTCAACACACACAAAATGTTTGAATTAGTAATTTCTGTTGCGCTTTTATATAGTGCACATGGCACCAATTGATTGTGCACCAAAACCAAACCTTAAATTATTTTTTTAAAGGAGCAAATAATTATGTCCCACCATATAAGGCTAACAACATTTGAACACAGAAAATGTGTAAAATAGTATTAATTAAGCATAGGTCTAACTCTAAAAGAATCAGTTACCTTACTGGCTATTGGTATAAGCCTATCACTCAAGAGCGTCGGCACAGTGAGGCTTATTGTGCTTTTGCTATTTCTCCACTTTTAACAAAGGAAGGAATCAAAAAGTTGATGCATAATCTTTCCAAATGAGCTAAGTACGTGAGAAGTATAGAATTGTTTAATGGAAGGCACGTAGTTGTGGTTGGAGGGAATGACTTCACTGCAATTTCGAAAATCAGGTTACAAGAAATGTTGGCGTTCTGCAACGGCGGATGATCTTGATAGACGAAGTGTCGATGACTACAACGGTTTGACAAGACTTTTGGCGACAAAAACTCATCCCCTGCTTTGCCCACTTCTAGATGCGATAGTTCATTTAAGCAACTTTCTCAAAATCGTGCCGACGCAATTTGTAACACTATCGCATCGTCATTTCTCTATTTGTAATAAATGCAGGCTATGTGCATTCATCTTTGTTGACAAAGAAGGTTAGTTAGGCCTTTACTTATATTCGATGACAAAGAAGGTTAAGTATGAATATCTTCAATGACAAAGTAGGTTTATTTAATTAAGGGTTCAGAGCAATAACCAGGTATGTCGGAAATTATGAGTTTTGCGAAAATGGCTTCAAAGATCTGCCGAATGCACAATTCCCTTTTATGTTGACATATTTCTTTTTCAAAAATGACTATCAAAAATATTCGGATCTGCACGAAATTTGCAGGGTAAATAGGTGGAGAAGACTTGTCCATAGAGCGACCAACCCTCGGATCGAGGATGGTTGAAGACAAGACAAATAGACTACTATGTTCCAAGCATGCTGGCATACTTTTTAGCAAAGAAGTGGTATGTCGAAATAACTGGTTATTGCTCTGAACCCTTCGACTGTCTGGTTTAATATAATGTAATGTAAATCTTCGAAATTTCTGAGCGCCAAATAAAAGCTGCATTTGGGAGATCAGCTTATATACAGGCGCTGTATCAAATCAAGTCGGCAATATCCGCCGATGACTAAGGATGCCAAATATTCATATTCTTTGATGACAAAGGAAGTTAAATATAAATATTTTCGATTTGTGAAGAAGGTTTATTATACACATCTTACGTATACATAACTTCAATAATAAGGGACTTAAAGCGAATACCATTAGAACTGGAAAAATGCAAGTTTTTCTTCGACGGTTCTTCTTACGCTACACGGTGCGTCTTTCCTCTTGGCTGGCCATTCTGCGCCTGCCCTATCGTTCTCGGTGCCTGTGATGAATGAGACGAGGCTTCGACTCCGTAACCTTCGACAAAGTGGATTCCGTGATGGCCGACGACGATATTGACACTAAAATTATGGTCGACGCTCACCAGGTCATGACCCGGCGCGACCCACTTTGTTATGGAGGTCAACGATAAGAGATGAACTCTGAACTAGGTCAGGTCGTCTGTTCGACACAAACGGCTTCAGCGCCCATCGTCCCGTAACCGTCATAAACCAGAAAGTTGTGTGACCATGACACAAGAGATTGCACCATAGTGTGGCTGCCAATAACTTATAAGACACTTTTCCGGAAAAGACGATTAGTTACAGGACTTTCAGACAATAGTTAGACTACAGCGACTCTTAATATGTTAAAGGATTTCTCTATGAATGTTCTTATTGCAGTCATACTGTGCGCTTTCGTTTACAATAATAACGATCCACAGAAAGATATAACATAAGGCAATCGATCAGTCAATTATCGATCGATCGATCGATCCATCGCTCATTCGTTCATTCATTCATTCATTCATTCATTCAATGATTCATTCAATCAATCAGTGTGACACTTGTCTCTGAAATTAACATTGCGTGGCTACAGGCCTATTCATGACCGATGGTATCGTTACTGGGATCTGGTTCTCCTCCAAATACTCCAAACTCCAATGATCATCTCTTAAAACACCTACTCTCTAGTGCAATACTTGCGTTTTTAATCGTTTTCATCATTAAACCTTTCTCTGCATATTTTTGACTTATTTGGTCTTTTCTATTTATGACGAAGTCGTTCATTCATTCAATCCTTCATTCATCCAATCAATCATTCACTAAATCAATCAGTGTGACACTTGTCTCTGAAATTAACATTGCGTGGTTTTGCTTATATTCTAGGCGTGCTATTTGTTTTCATTTGAGTTCAGAAACTCACTTGTGTTCTTGATTTAATAAGACTGTAAAAGACTCCTGGTTGTAAATTTGCTTTGTGGTTTGAAATCTCAAATCGAATTCCTGCGGAGTAAAAAATTTGATCAGTTTTGGATTGCTGTTATCGTCTTCAGGAGAAAGTTTCTCCTAATTTTCCGATAACGCTAATTGACCTGACGCATACATAGCCAGCTACGACCTCACCTTTCGGATGAAAGAGGTAGCCACTTACAGAAGTACTCAAAGAGTATGAAGAGTTCATATAACCCCCACCCACCCCAGGCCCCAGGCGCAGGAGTTTCTAACGTCATGATACAAATTACTCGACTAGGGATTCAGAGGGCCTTGCCACCTTCTGGCGATTCGCCGACAATTTCCGGCACCCTGGGAGCCATAACGCTCCTCTGCCTTCGACTTGCAATGAGACAACGGACTCGAAGATAAGTGGTGATGTTTCATGACGCTATTCATTCATGCAAGACTGATCGGTGACGATGTTCCGCTAATGCCAACGAGTCAATCAGCTGGAACGTCCGTCGGTCAAACGAAGCCATAAATCGTGTACCAGTTGCGTGGCCAGAGCCGTGACGGTCTGCCTTGCCAGTCGAGGCATGACGACCCGATGCGCATCAGATTCGTTCAATTTTTAAACAGCGTCGTGAATAATTGGCGCCTATGGTGCCAAGAATCGCACGGTCAATAGAGAGTATAATTAGAGGCTGTTCAAAAAGTTACGACCATAAGAGATCGAATGACATCCGATTGATAATAATATTAATAATGATAATAATAATAATAATAATAATAATAATAATAATAATAATAATAATAATAATAATAATAATAATAATAAAAATAATAATAATAATAATAATAATAATAATAATAATAATAATAATAATAATAATAATAATAATAATAATAATAATAATAATAATAATAATAATAATAATAATAATAATAATAATAATAATAATAATAATAATAATAATAATAATAATAATAATAATAATAATAATAATAATAATAATAATAATAATAATAATAATAATAATAATAATAATAATAATAATAATAATAATAATAATAATAATAATAATAGCATATTACCTTGATATTGCACTGCATTACTATAGTGGCCTACTGAATTCTTTCATTGATAGAAATTGTATTGTATTGTATTGAATTGTATTTGAACACTTGTTATAGCGCCCCTACCAGATTGCCCATTCACAGGCGCTCCCGACTACTGCGCGAACGCTGAATCGGAGTTTCACGCCGAAGCGCAGGAGCAATTGCGAGTGAAGGACTTACCCAGGGTCCCTACGCGGCGACTTTGAGGTGGATTCGAACCCGCAACCCTCCAGCTGCAAGGCACCGAACATACCCCTAAACCAACGCGCCCCAGTTGTATTGTGATGTGTTGTATTGTGTGTTGTATTGTGTGTTGTATTGTATTGAAATGTAAGTTCTTTACATGAGTTCTACGAGCATTATCATACCGCACACAGGTAATAGCTCGAGATGAAAAAAATACTGAATTTTCAAATTTTTACCTGTCTATCCCAGACTTTTGCACACCACTTTGTGTACGTATGTGTGCATGTATGCATGTATGTATATGTGTATGCTTGCTCGTATGAAACAGTCAATATATCATACTTTATATAGTACCACATTATACCCCAATTACCATTCATAATTCACAACCATCGTCTGTTTTATAATACCAGGTATAAGAATTCTTTCGCACGCACACCTGCAATATAAGTGCGTGTCGCAAAAAGCTAGACAAATTTGTTGATTTAATAAGGAAATTGTAGATGTCTGATGCTCTTAATGGATATCTTTACCTGACATTAGGCAGACATCCGTTGCTTTTAGACATTGATTCATTTTGTTTAAACAGTAGAAGAAACAAAGTTCGTTAATAACAAGTACATCGTGCTAGAATTTTTAAGTCTTCAGATGCTGCGTTATTCAACACTAAATGCAAGCGGTTTTTAATATTATTTTAGCCGGACTGTGATAGTAGCTTAAGATTTATCTAAAGAGGTTCTAAAAGGCGCTCTGTCAATTGTCTTCATATAATAATTGCGCTAATTAATGCGTCTTCGTATATGATACATAATGAATTTCAATTGATGGTAAATCTCATGGTATATGCATTTATTGTTTTAGAACTTACAGTTTCGTCATATAATATTCGGTAGGTGACACTATATGGTGACACATCTTTCGCTGCTTACGAACTAACGTCGTCGCATCAAATGTATCCCATTGAAACGAAAACAAACAATGGAACAACGAGTATCCGCTGTATTTTGCCAATGGACAATAGACAACATTGTCTGGAAAATAAACGGACAAACAAACAATTCTATCTAATTTCTTACCTTACCTTAGGGGCCGTTCACATATTATATAACGCAAAAAATCTCAATTTTTGCCTACCCCCCCACCCCTAATAACGTTACATAACAGCAGCTGACCCCCCCCCCACCCCTATATTATATAACAGATATGCTTCCTACCCCCTACCCCTGCGGCTGTTTCACTGGCTTTGATGAAATACATCAAGGACTGAGTCTTGCTCTTTGTTGTCAGTTCACGCAGTTTCTTCAGCTCACTTTCAACTGCATTCAGTTTGGCACCGTCGTCCTTTTCTTGCTTGACTACAACATATATTTTCTTGGCCTCGGATGTGTGATATTCATTGCTTCTTTGCGGGTATGCTTTGACAACAGCTTGCCGAATTACATTGTAGTGATTCATTTCAACAACTGCAGTAAAAAATATCATCATACGCCAAATTAGCTATGTAAAAAAGCCATCTGAAAATTGTGTACTCTCTCGTGCTAATGATGCTTAGACCAGTATGGAGCTCCTGTACATCGTAATAATGGCGCTGAATTTACTTGTATTAATTACGGCAACTAAATTGGGTAGTCGACGAATGTCACCAATGATGTTACCACTACTCTACGCCCCCACCCCCGAAATTTTATATCTCGTGTACTATTTGAAAACTTGTACTACTACTAAATACATTATCCCCTACTTATAAATCATTCATCACATCACTCATTTATTCGCTCATTCATCACCTCATTTAAGCTGCCGTAACTTACAACACCACTATTCTAATTATCTTATTTTCAACTTGTAGCTGTCAGAACTGAGTCAATGGTATAATAACCAATTAATTCATGGCTAACTCTCAGAGCTATTAAAGACAATTTTGTTACCTTATACTTGTCACAAGTTGCGACCTGTCAGTGTGATACTAATTGAATATTAAACGAAATTTCTTGATTTCTTGATTGAGAATGCGTCCTAAATGAACAATATGGCCACCCTCGAATAGTTTGAAATAGAGCGCTGCTACCTACCAGCTAGCCACATCCCATATTATGCAAAGCACTGAGTGAGTAAGTAACTAAAACACAATTAGTAATGAAGAATATTTATTAAAATATTACAGTGAAAGTCCAATGGTCAGACAAACAAGCAAAATAGCATAAGCTGAAAAAGTTTGTTATATAACGAAACCTTGAACCTACCCCACCCACCATAAACCTATAACGCTAACAAAACAGGAACCCACCCACCTACCCCTTGAGCGTTATATAATATGTGAACGGCCCCTTATCTTTATGCCTTCTTTACCTAACTTAACTACTTTATACCTCGCCTAACTTTACCCTAGCTGTAGCATAGTAATGCTACTGAACTGCTGAAGTAATGTGCCAATTAAGGTACAAGACGCTTTCAGGCTTTTAGTCATGGCCTAGTATATGAGATCCCATGCTTTTAGCTTATCTTACTTTAGTTTAGGTCTACTTAACGCTATCGCGAAACTAGCCATCAACATCGGCCAGCTCCGAATCTTGTGCCGACCCGTTTCTGTCTGCAGAGACGGTTCCATAAATTCTGGAGACGGTTCTGGCGATGATTCTGCGCTAATTAGACGCTGCCTTCGACGCCTATCTGTCCAAACGAAGACAGACAGAGTGCGACTGATATATGCGATGATCACTGACGCGTGTCACGCAGCCAGTCACGCCTGACGACGGAAGCCATTTGGCACCGTTCCCAACCGATGTGTTTATATATCGTCAACAGACAGCCGCAAAAGATGATCGAAAAAACAAACACATAAATTATATATGGAGTTTATATATGAATACAAAGCTAGGCCTACAGAACGCCACAGCGCATGCAGTGTATTGTAAACACAATGAAAGCATGATTGGATGAATGAGTGAACGAACAAAGGTGTTCACTGGTTCATCAACAACAGAAACATACAACAACAGGCATATAATTATGCCATAATAACATAATGCACAAATGTTTCTCCTGTTGATTAATAATAATAGTAGAGACATAGACAGAGAGACAGAGACAGAGACAGAGACAGAGACAGAGACAGAGACAGAGACAGAGACAGAGACAGAGACAGAGACAGAGACAGAGACAGAGACAGAGACAGAGACAGAGACAGAGACAGAGACAGAGACAGAGACAGAAAAGAGAGCCTTCAATAACTTCTCAAAGTGATACGTATCTAAGTAATCGTAGTCTTAATCGTAATATTAAGATTTCTCCTTTCAAAGCAAGCTAAGTCGTGGCATCCATTTTATTCCCAGGCGTTCAGTCAAAGCACAATCGGTAGACAGGTATATTCAGATGTAAATACAGATCTATGGCATACAATGCAACAACAAGCTACAGAAGCACAACATACTAGCGCACGTGAAAGAACTACTAGGATACTTGGCGCAGCCCAGGAAATGATGTTACTTTCATATGGAAGTGAGGACGCCGCTTCAGAGCAGATGTCTTGTAAGTAACTGGTTGCCAATCCCTCAACGCATTGAATTTAAGATTTAAACTTACATACAGAACTGCTTGGTGGGAAATGCGTCATCTTATCGTGGCTTACTGTATATCTCTGCCTCGTCTGTTCTTGGCCGTAAGTCCCTTCGTTCGGCCGATCAGGGTGTTCTTCTTGTTCCCCGGCTCGTTACTCTACAACTCAGCACAGACGATTTGCTTTCGTCGGTCCTGTGGCCTGGAACAACCTTCCCCATAAACTAGAGCTGAGCTAATCAGCCTGTTTCCTTCTCTGTTCCACAAGAGCTTGAAGTCTATTCTGTTTGAACGAGGGTTCTACTTGTCGGGTAGGGAGCGTTAGTGATGAATTTTTCCTTCAAGTTGCGCTTCACAAATTCTCATTTATGCTATGTGTTATTTGTTAAATAGGAGCAACATAAATTCTCTGAACAAGTGAGTGATTGAGTGAATGAATGGATGGATGAGTGAATGAATGAACGAATGAGTGGATGAATGGATGAGTGGATGGATCATGGATGGGTGGATGAGTGGATGGATTGAGGAGTATGGTGGATGGTGGATGGATGGATGGTGGATGGATGAGTGGATGAGTGGATGGATGGATGAGTAGACGGATAGATGAGTGGATGGATGGATGAATGAATGGATGGATAAGCGGATGGATGGATGGATGGATGTATGGATGGTCGCATCGATCTATTAACGGAAGGAAGAAAGAAAGAAAGAATGAACGAATGGATATATACGAATGCATGCTACGCCGTACGAAGTTAGTTACTGAACAGACGAGTGAAGTAGCAGTTTAGAAATTAGAGCCACACAGAAGAGCAGTCTAGCGTCCAATAGGATGGGATTCTCTTCGCCTGCATCGATGCATGTATGCGTGTGTCCCTATGTGGATGGGGTCTGTGTAGTTTTGATGTTTTATAGGCGTTTGGTAATAAGTTCCATCATCGGCTCGTTACTCGCTGATGTAAACATCGCTCTCCATTCGCTCGTCGGCTGTGCTTGGTCCCTCAACCGTCCGCCAGACATCCTGCAGGGATCAACCTGGGTGGGTGAGAGACGGGACTCCCGAGCCCCCTCCAGCCTCCTGCCCCTCGCTCGCTGACTGACTCCACGGACGGGCGTGGACTTCTTTCGAAAGGTGTATGATTCGCATTATAGTCTAGCCAACCGTATTTGCGGCCAAGTGACTCATTCATCCAGCCTTCATCAGATTTTTGTTGAAATGTTCTTCGGTGTCAGAATGATGCTATATAAATGCTCAGTTGCACAGCATTACTTAACCATTTCTTCTTTTGGTTTTCTGCTTTCCTAGACAGGTTCGTGCGTTCAATTTCGCCATTCGTCACGTTGTCTGGCTCTCTCCTTCAACTTGCTGTATCCCTCCTTCACCATCCAGTCTATTAGCATCATTCTCGGCCTTCCTCTTCCCTTCTTCCCCTCAACTATGGTTCTTAGGAGGGAGTTTCCTCTCATTATTATTACTGTACATAACCATTATCGATAGTATAGATAGTATAGTATAGTATTCTGTAAGTTCAATTGACGCCATTGTCTTTAATACAGAAGCGTCGTTATGTATGTATGTATGTATGTATGTATGTATGTATGTATGTATGTATGTATGTATGTATGTATGTATGTATGTATGTATGTATGTATGTATGTATGTATGTATGTATGTATGTATGTATGTATGTATGTATGTATGTATGTATGTATGTATGTTTGTATGTATGTATGTATGTATGTATGTATGTATGTATATATGTATGTATGTATGTATGTATGTATGTATGTATGTATGTATGTATGAGCACATGTTGTAGCGCCCCTTCAAGATTTCTACTCAGAGGCGCTCCCGACTACAGCGCGGACACTGAATCGGAGTTTCACGCCGAAGCGCATGAGCAATTGCGAGTGAAGGACTTGCCCAGGGTCCCTACGCGACGGCTTGAGGTGGATTCGAACCCGCAACCCTCCGGCTGCAAGGCACCGAACTTACCCCTATGAGCAATATAATCAACATTCGACTCGGTGGCCAATCCATTCGGTTACGCCTTGTATCTGTTATCGAACGATTGTGTGCTCAAACTAGTCGAGCGGACTCCGTGTTACGATCGACCCTTGACATTATTCTGTTCTCGTCTCAGATCATTGACATTGCGACTGATGGGCAATCAGTACAGCATGCATAAATTCACCTTGTCCAACCTTGTAGCAACCCTGATGTCATAAACTCCGATTGTAACCGTACTAAAAACCTTGTTAAACTAAGAACCAGCTTTCAATGTAACAAGTTGCATCCGTGACGATTTGATTATTCAAAATATACGAATATTGGTTGATTGATTGAGTGAGTGATTGATTGACTTGGCTTGATAAACTGAATCGTTTTGTAAAGCTGTGGCGTCTGAAAAAGAAACTGGCAGTGGGAAGGTGACGAGACGCGTTTGATCCGCATGGTTAACAAATCGCCTTCAGTTACTTCCATCCAGAAGTTCTTAAAGCAGCAGCCCGCAACGGCGGAGGCGGCGGCGGCGGCGGGTCCGTGAGGTGTTCGACTGCAGCAGGGTAGGGGGCCCTGCGTTGCCCTCCGCCCGTCCGTCCGTCCGTTAATGCTCTCTCGTTTGGTCACAAATCTGTCGACAGTCGTGTGTTTACGCAGTCTTGTCGTTCGGTTGATCAACAGCCGGCGTGCGCTCCCAGCCAGAGGGAACGATGTAGCCATCGAAGGCCTTGTTAATGTCAAGCGCAGCAGAATTCGACGGTTGCGGACGGATGCGTCGCTTAAATCTCTCGCCAGTGACGACGTCCCCTCTGAGGGCATCTCTCGCCCGCCGCTCCCCCTCCGCCACCGACGGTCGCTAAGGCACGATCGCATCGGGTGCAGGCAGGGTCCCATGTCTACTGTAACAGTAGGCTACGAGGAACAAAGCCGTTCAGAATGTGCAAGTAGCTTACGTGCTTCCCAAAGTGGTGGTCCGCGAGCCCTCAGTTGCCGGTCCTCAAAGTCAGTCAGGAAACTGCAGCTCAAATTGTCTCGGAATCAAGAAATGGATATTATATTTTTTAAAGTCCTAACGAAAACCCTTTTAGGCTAGCATTTAAAGGGAAAAATAGTAATAAAATTGGCTAAACATGCATTTAAATCAATGTTAATACATATTTGAGGAATTTTATGCGCTCGTTAACAAAGAAGAGAAATGATTAGGCCTAATAAATTTGGCACCGGTCCTCCTGCAGAGGGAACATTTCTGCCGGTCCGTGACACGGAAAAGTTTGGGAAGCACTGGGGCGTTACGGTGTTTGAGAAAGCGGGAATTGCGTGAATTTCGAAATTCACGCAATTCCCGCTTTCTCAAACACCGTTGGCGCAAGTGAAAAGCGATCAGAGGAGGAAGAAGAGCAGTCCCTTAAGGTAGCTTGAGACAGCCATGGGTATGAAGTGTTGGCGACTTTATTTTCCTAGCCTCGGCATATGAGGGCGGTTGGCCAGTCCTCTCCCTCGCCGTCTCATCTTCCCACCGACAGTGTACAGTCAGTGTACTCGTTATAACTGATTTGGTTAGGGCTGCAGGTGAAGCAAATATCTCGAACCAATATCTGCCTTAGCGGTGATTTGAACAGTCCAGCACTCTTACCACTACACTATCGATTAACAAGTAAGGAAAGCTCCCAACCCGTAGCGAAACGAACGTGGGATTGGCATTCCTTTCCAGCTCTTCTGACCTTCAACCGGTAATGGATAAATCCCGGTGTCCTGGACACCTGGGCAGTGTATGCATCTGGATATTGGTAAATCATCCTTTAATAACCCATATATAGGGCTTGTTTGTTTCCCAGTTAATGTGCCAAATTAAATTATGCCGATTGGTAAGAACGATAGATTCAAATGAAACTGGCGAGGCAATGTTGTTGTTGGTGTCCGTGATAGTAGCAAACTAGGGGAAGGCGAATTGTAGACCTACATGTACATGTACCTTTACTCCCGCGATACCTATTCAGGGCGACATATAATGATATAACCCGTTTAATCTCCTCATCAAATGACCTCCTCCTCTATGAATAGATCTACGATTACCTACAAGGAACACATCTTGGAAACTATAGATGTGACCTGATCTGGCAAAACAAGGCGGAAGTCGCCAGTGATAAAACTGAACAAATTAGCTAAAACACAAACCAGGTGTAAATTTTTCACTAATCTTTTTTGGCATATATCAATAAATAGTATCTTATTATTATACGGAACAAATATTATTTTAATAATATTTCACCTATTTCATGACAAATTTACACATAAACCTTTTGATCTATCTAGGGATTGTATTAAGATAATAAACTTTGAATGCGTTTTTCTAGAAATTGTACTTTCGAGTAGAAAAATATAAAATTCATATCTATGGAACCCATCAAGTAGAATAATAATTTTTTCAACATTTCAAACAGAAATTATTACTTATCAATTTTAGCACAAAATATACAAAACTAATTTTTTGGACAAAAGCCTCCACAGAGCAAGTACAGATTACTCCACCACTAAGAAACTCGCTTATAGTAGGTGATCTCGTACAAATACAGTTGCGATTACGATTTCATACAGCCTACACAGGATCCATAATTGTCTAAGAAAGGCCATACAATCGCTAAAGACAGACGTTTACAGTTGCTGTACATATTATTCAATGTGAAAACAAGATGAGATAAGTTGACATAAGACAATCATTAGGTATCCAAACAACTCTGCTAGACAGTCATGGTGGATGAGACGATGTCCTGGGGAATTATCCCACAATTTCGACAATTATCCCTAAATTTCACGCTTTCTGTACAAAATTACATGTCTTTCATTTTTCGGGGGAAACTCGATCCGGAACTTCCCCCCCTCCCCAAGAGACGTCTAGATTAAACACTGCATAAGACAATCATTAGGCATCCAAACAACTCCGCTAGACAGTCATTCAATGAAGACTCCGATGGTTTGGACGTGTAGAGAGATTGCCAGTTGACAGAATCCCACACAGTGCACTGCATGCAAGATTCTACAGAAAAAGAAACCAAGACAGGATATTGACTGTAGGCTGTGTATATTAGAAACAACTCTTCAGAATTTAAACTATACTAGCCATAATCGCTTGTGATCCGTAAGGATCTGACGACATTTTCCTGTGATAATACCTACAAGTATGGTCTAGATATAATGTAATTGCGGTATTTATTTATATATCAATAATGGATATATGCATATATTATGTATATATATATGTATTTCAAGTATTTGTATATGTATATAAGTGCTTTGTGTGTGTAGCACTCTAAAATGCAAAGCTCGCAGGCGATTGAAAGATTCAGTGTGTGGGTCCTCAGACTGCACACGAGCATTTAAGTAACCTAAATTGTTGTACTGATAAATTTCCTTCCTGTCCCGTACAAAATGATAAATCAACCGCCTCTCAGCATAAGCACATCTCGGCGACATCTACTGAATGCTCGTGGAAACTCACAGCCAATGCTTCTACACACACACAGAACAAAACACGATAAAGCATCAGTGGCAAACTAACGCATGAGGGATATAATATTAACGTTGTTTAATTGTCAGTTGACTAATCTGCTCGCATTAAATTCAAAATCCTCATTTTAGTCTTCAAGGCACAAGGGGTCTTGCCCCAAAATATTTAGCTGATGTATTACTCCGGCCTCTTTCAGCCTCCTCCCATCGACCACTACGCTCATCAAACAGGCTTGATCTTCTAGTTCCTTATACGAGAACAGCTATGGCTCAGTCCCGGTCCTTTACCTCAATTATTGGTCCCTCTCTTTGGAATGCGCTGTCTCCATCTACTCGCTCTCGAATTCTAGCTAGTAACCTCTCTTCCACCTTTGCTTTTCTCAAAACCTTTTTCTTCTCTTGTGGCCTTGCGCACTGGGAGCGCCTCTGAATGGTTCACCCTATGAGAGGCGCTTTATAAATGTTTGAATACAATACAATGATCACTGAGGTGTAATTTGGAGAAATTTGGATTAAGATGAGAGGGAAAAGAGAGAAAGACAAAGGAGAGAGAGAGAGAGAGAGAGACAGAGAGAGACAGAGAGAGAGAGAGAGAGAGAGAGAGAGAGAGAGACAGAGAGAGAGACAGAGACAGAGACAGAGAGACAGAGACAGACAGACAGAGACAGACAGAGACAGAGACAGAGACAGAGACAGAGACAGAGACAGACAGACAGACAGAGACAGACAGAGACAGACAGAGAGAGAGAGACAGAGACAGATAGAAGAGAGAGAGAGAGAGAGAGAGAGAGAGAGAGAGAGAGAGAGAGAGAGAGAGAGAGAGAGAGAGAGAAAGAGTTAGAAGAGAGAGAAAGAGAGAAAGAAAGATAAAGAAAGAAAGAGAAGGAAAGAGAAACAGATTTTAAACAAAGAGGAAGAGAGAAAAAATAGATCTTTCATACTGGAACCGGTGCGGTAAATTCAAGCTCCACTGGCCCTGTCCGGATTTCTGCTTATTGTCAGGAAAGGCTGCTCAGTGCAGCAGAGAGCGTCTTCTGTCGTTTCACAGAGGCTTCTCTGGGTAAACGAACGTCGGCATAAAACGCATCCTAATTCATTCCTGTCACTTCACGCACTACGGAGCACTCCACACTGACTCCGTCTCTGTCTGTGTCCGTCTCTGTCTTTGTGTGCGTGTCTCTCTGTGTCGATGCCACCTACGGAAGTGGTCTTCGAGTGATGCTATAGTCTAGTGGACCTGATGGCCAATAGATCGTCTATTCAAAGGTCCACTTGTCATGACTGCTAATCCGATAGTTATAGCTCCAGCGCCCCCCCCTCTCTCTTTCTCTCTCTCTCTCTCTTTCTTTCTTTCTTTCTCTTTATCTGTTTCTCTCTATCTTTCTTTTCTCTTTCTCTATCTTTCTATCTTTCTTTACATATTTCTTTCTTTTTAAAAGTCTTTTTCTCTCTTTCTGTCTGTCTTTCTGTCTCTCTTTCTCTCTCTCTTTCTTCCTAACTCTTTCTCTTTCTTTCTTTCTTTTCTCGCTTTCTCTTCTTCCTGCTCTCTTTGTCTCTCTTTTTCTCTTTCGTTTTCTCTTTTTCTCTCTTTCTCTTTGACTGTCTCTCTTTTCCATTTCTTTCTCTCTTCTTTTCTCTTTGTCTCTTTCTCTTTCTCTTTCTTGGTCTCTTTCTATGTCTCTGTCTGTCTGTGCCTCTCGGATTAGCATGCTCTCCGTTTCTCTTTCTTCACATCGTTTGTGGCATTGATTCGTTTAGTTACCGAATAATAATTGGGACTCATTCTTAGAGCCTAAAATGATGGGAGAGACTTGAGCCTAATTCGCCGCCCAATTAGCTACATTAGTTAGAGCATGCCTTCCAAGCACCTCTGTGTTGGATGAGGCCATGCGGTTGATACAGAAGACATTACATTTCCATTAGTACACTGAGGTGAATCTATCGCAATTCGCTGGTGACGGCTACGGGAGAATGTAACGTGACTTATTTTGACATTTTATGGTTGATGCGTGAAATTGATTGAAGCAAATTGCAGATTCACGTGATTGGTTGGATCGAAGCGAAATGAAGCGATGAATAAATTACAAGCTCTGTGAGAAACTGCCGTCCGTCGATTATCGGGTTTATTTACGCGGCGATATTGATTGATTGCTTTAATGAATGAACAAATGAATGAGTGAATAATTGATCGAATTAATTATTGATTGATTAATTGATTGATTGATTGATGTAGGACAGTCACTGTTCACAGCGGTCCGTCCGATCACACACCAGATTCACTGATAGGTGGGCGAATTGACACAATTGATCGAATGACTGTACGTTTTTTTATAGTTCGTGAGATGCTCTAAGAAAGGCGCTACATAAGAGCAAGGAAAGTAGGAATTATGCAGTTAATTGCAATGAGAGCTCGTCTAATTGGTGGTGTCCCTAAGTTTGGCCACATCTCTGCATTTATGCGTGATGTCCTCCACTGGCTCCCGGTCCAGCAGCGCATCCATTATAGGGTCTCCTCCATTGTCTGGCACTGTGTTCTGGGCAGATCACCTGTCTATCTCCGGGAGCTCTTCACTTTAACCTCGGCATGCTCTGGTCGCCGATCTCTGCGCTCGGCCTCTAGAGGTGACTTCATAGTTCCGCATGCTCGCTCTGCTACTAGACTGCGTCGGGCTTTCTCGATCGTTGGTCCTTCTTTCTGGAATAGCCTCCCCTCAGACCTTCGTTCTCTCCCGCGAGACCTCTCTGATTCGTTCTACAGACTACTTAAGACCTTCCTCTTTGACCGGGTCTGGGTCGGTAGCGCCTCTGAGTAGTTATCTTGAAGGGGCGCTATATAAATTCCATAGATAGATAGACAGATACAGGGCCGGATTAACCACGGTGCTGATTGTGCTGCAGCACAGGGCCCCCAAATTGTAAAAGTAAAAAAAATAAAGAATAAAGGATTAAGGAAAGAAACAGTGCAAATTGCAATGCATTATGCATAGCAATCATAGCTATGACTAAATATATAACCAAATAATGTCATAGTGTATGATGACGTCACTTTGATGTATCCCTCTCAAAGGCATACATCGACCCTCTCTTAAACAGTTACAGTGTCTTTACCTGCGGCCATGCGGGACTTTGAACTTTTAAGTCATTTTTATTTAAGACAATAATAAAGCATAGACTGTGAGCCGCTAGCGTCAATCAAGATTATTATTCAACTTAATTCAAGCATAGAACTGAGCTCAATGGATAAGAGGAAGTACAATAGTGGAGCAGAGAAGAGAAAAAGAAGGAGCGCAGTGGAAGACGCTGGAACCTCCTTACAGAAGTTGACCACGTTTTTCACACCGGAAACGACGACTTCGACAGTGACGCCAATTTCGCCAACCACAGCGGGAGAATGTTCAGAATGTCAGACTGAGGGTACGCGCTCCAATAACAATAGAGTCCGAAGTACTGGGAAACATTCTCATCAATGCAGCTACTACGTACGTGTGTTAATGAAGACGTTACTAACGTTTAGCGACCCGGCTAATTGGGTTGTGACTGATGAACTGTGCGAGGAAATTATACGGCGACCAGCGATTGCCCAAAACTTGGGTGATTTCTCTAAATCAGAGCGCGCAAGTAAAACTCATAAACGGTATTTACCACCTACGTTATTTCAGCGTACAATGGCAAACTCTGACACAGTGAGGAGGGAGTGCTTATCATATTCCATGTCGTCTGGCGACGTCTACTGTGTGCCCTGCAAGCTGTTTAGTCGTAGTAAATCATTGTTTCGAGACGGGTTCAGCGACTGGAATTATTGCCAGAGTAGAGTTCTTGAGCACGAGAATAGCGCTGAACATAAGAATAGTTGAACAGTTTGGCGCAGTAGAAAGATCACATCTGGTCGAGTGGATTGTAATCTCGTGAAACAAGTCGAATTGGAGCGGAAGTACTGGCGAGATGTCTTACAGCGAGCAGTGGAAGTAATTAAATTGTATGTCTGCCTTGCTTCTTAAAATTGTAAGGGGCCCCATCATTCGATCAGCACAGGGCCCCCAAAACTGTAGATCCGGGCCTGGACAGATAGAGAGGCCTGAGATACAACAACCGATTGACAAATCTGTTATCGATTTTACTTGAAATGTCAAACACTGATTCAATTCAATGGATGGTTCAGATCGATAATTCAAAGGCTTTGCGCGAAGTTACTCGCAAGAGAAGCTATAATCCGGACCTGAAGAAAAACACTGTCGAAAAGAAAGGTTTTCAACGGTAAAGAAAGGAAACCAATTTCGCACAAAATTACGCTCGACTAGCCAAGTCGCTGCATTTGAAACGATTGCTGTGAAGTGGTGTGTCTTCCTGCTTGATGTATAATAAACGGCTGTATAAGTGAATATTTGTTTGATGATATGAGTAGGCCTACTGTTGCAGCGTAACTATAGTATACTCTTGTCCATGCCTTGTGCAGCGCAACTATGATAGCAGTTGTATGGTAGTTGTCCAGCGCAACTACCATAGCCAACTTTGCCAAATGCGTCAATATGCATCAGTGTAGTTCTGTTTTCTTCCTAAATCTCTGGAGCTGGGCTTGGCCATGCGATTGCACGAACTGCCTATAGTCGTGAAGACCTACACTTAAGACGCTTCACCATTCAGACCTTGTTTTCGGAAAGCTTTAGGCTACCATAAATTGCTGGCCTAGATCACAGCGAATAGGTTTGCTTATACATGGAATTACCATAAACCTATATGCACAAACCCACAGTGTTATTTATAGAGGCTATAGAAATAAATTAGGCATATTAAATCATGCAGAAACAAGCACTTATGCTGTACAGATAGACCTACACACATGTCGTTACCTAGGACATTATAGGACGGCTATTTTGGTACATTGTAAAATCAGAATTTATTACTTCCTAAACCAAGCCAAAACTGTAAGAAAATATTGCCTCCTAATACCCTGCTGAAGCATTTTAGGGGCTTGCTGTAAGGTAGGGTAAGCTAATAGCATATAGAACTCAACACGCTCCTCCGTCAGCGAGTTAGTCCCGCAGGGCGAGGATCGGGTGTCGACGGATCTTCGGCTGAGGCGCAGACACGACATCAGCAATCGAAGGAAATGACAAACCTCGGGCATGCGTTCAGCATAATTGACTTGACAACGCATCGTCAATTTCACGCGATGCACCTGGATTCGATCCGTGGGCGCTGCGCTGAGTGAAAGGCAGATGCATTTCTCCACGACCTGAGCAGCATCGGGGGCTTGCGGACGGAGGCAGCCAGCCGCCCTGGTTCTGCGCTTCGAAGCCTGGCCTGTCATCGTTTCACGGGCGATGAGAGCGAAAGAAAAGACGAGCTGTGTTGCGCAGATGAGCTGACGATGGACGATTTAATGGGCTTCAGTTAACACACGGCATTCAGGAACGCTGTGGGTGCTATTTAGCTAGTGTCTGCGAAATATAGACACAGATGTGGCAAAGAAGCTCATAGATGTAGAGCATGGCAATGCAGACACTATAGTGTAGCTCCGAGATTAAAATATAGCATATGACAGTTTCCTAAATGCAGGGCGACAGGAACTGTGGACACATTTGTGACGATAGACACATTGCTATGCTAGGAGGCTCATAGACACAGTGTCTGGTAACTGAAAAAATTCCAATGGCCACGGAGCTAAGCGTTTCTAGCAAATTCAGTGAATTTGTGGCTAGCAGGGTTAAAGGTATCTGGACGGTGCAGACATTGTTTTGGATAATGGACGCGACAAAACAACTGGTTGGACAATGAAGCATAATCAAGTAATGTCTGGTGTTGCCACGTAATGTCTGGCAATTCAAAATCCTCAAGTTTGGTGCTATCAGACAATATCAATTTGGCTTTCATAGGCTGTATCACTATAAACTATGTTTAATTCTAGAGAAAATGTATCTTTAGAATCTGCCTGCGCTTGAAATTGCTTTAAACAATATAGTGAAATAGCAACTAAGTTACACAGCTCAATTAACGTCTGTAGGCTATAAGTCTATGCATTCGCACACTAAGGCCACATACATGTAGGTTTCTCTACCCTGGAAAAACTATGCAGTCAAAAAACACACTAACTTTAATAGATTACAGTCACTATAATCAAAGCATCTCCTCACTAACTCGATTGATTGATTGATTGATTTTGTCAGCCTAAAAGCGATCGTCGATTGATGATTGTGCATAACGATGTCGGTGCTATATAAATTTGCAGATTAGATTAGATTACTGCCTATCGAATTAGATCGCATCGTTTTTTTATTTTTAAGCCACCACGTTGACCCAAATCTTTATAACTCTAACATTATTCCCTTTTTTCTTTATAGTAGCCTTTGTGTATGTAAGTTGTGAAGCAGTGTGTCTTGCTGCTTGATCAATAAACGAATATATCATTATCATGGCTATGATGCGCTCTGATGTAATATGCTGTAATCTAAAGTGACCACACTATAACCACTCTTATGATAGTGTTGTGGTTGTGAATTTCGGGCAAAGAAACTTGGTATAGATTCCAAAAAGGAGAAACGAACTCCCGCATGCGGAAAAAGTAATTTAAGTGAGCTTATTTATTTGGACAATTGAATGGTTTAAAGTGTACTCAGAACTGGTCTTTGTTTGGGAGATACATGTAAATTGAATGCGAAGTAGGGCCTAATTGCTTTATACTCTTGTAAAACGACTATTAAATGCCAAACTTTGGTGCTTTTGACCCAGATTTTAGATGATTGTGCGACATCGCCGACATTCCGCGTAAAAAGATGATTTCTTATCGGATGAAACTTTACAATCCCTATAGAGAACAATTAAGTTTTATAACACAATGTTGAAAGTCAAGCTATAAATAAGCATAAGTTTTGGAACTTTTATAATTTCAGATAATTATATGTAATTTTAAAAAAATATTTCCTCATAAGAGCAGTTTTTCAATGAGAGTTTGATATAATTTTTTTTATAGTTTATTCTGTTTAGTTTGGTAGGTTTTGAAGCCATATTGAAATAAAATTTCGCATGATTGTCCTAATAAAATCAACAAACAACAGGACAGATTTAGTCCACGAACACTGATTTGCATGTATGTATATACATATGTAGGTAGGTAGGCTATGTAATGTATGTATGTATGTATGTAGCCTATGTTGGCCTATGTAAATACCTTTTCTCCAAACGGATCACATTTTGTAATTAGGCCTACTGCTAGAGGCTGTACTTCCCGTGAGATGTCCACCTGCGAAGGACTACCAACTTGAACCGTAAATAAATTGCTAATAGAATGTTTATAAGATGACAGCTGCCCATACGGTTTCAAGATAGACATGCGCGGGTGCCAGACCTACATACTTCTGCCAGAAGTCCGGAAAGGTTGCTCTTCAGACAACTGAATGGCCTTTCGGTGAAATGGGAAAAGAGGAAGTTGGCTGCGACATCCACAACTTGTAAATTTTTCAAACGGATGTGCTGTGGCTATTTATGGCGTTTATAATTAAGTGGGCTGGGAGCGCCTCTGAGTAGATCTCTTTAGGAGGCGCTATATAAATTATCGGAATGAATGAATGAAGGAATTTATGCTTGGATTGAACTTACAGATTTAAATCGAGTCTTGATAGCAACTAATCGCCGGCAAATTATACCTATAATTAATTAATTATATACATGTCTATATAATTATATGCAATTTATCAAAGAGAGTGCTTTGTGAACAACTGGCTTTATTCGTATATTCACTTATCAGGGCAGTTACTGTTTCTATCGTAATATAGATTGTGATTATGTTGGAAGCATTGGTAAAAATCAAATCTGTCTAATTTTAATATTCAGCTTGATAACAATGAGTGAGTGGCAAAGTGATGTTTGGTTAGACAAAGAAAACTAACGGGTCCTGTGAATTCCTAGTATGGAGATATCAGTTTTGTCTTTTTGCTTGATGTGAAACACTGGTGCTGCAATTCTTCTATCTGAGGAACAATATTAGTAAGAGCTTGTTATAAATGATAAGTTAACTCACTTTTTGTCATGTATTGTCTTAGTTTACCTTTGATAGTAAAGCCTTGTTTTGTTATGATTACCTATCGACATCGGCCGATATTTGATGTAGAAGTTCTTGTTGCATTTGATAAAATGCAATCCTCCTCGTTGTATATTAAATCCAAATCTTATATGACTTCAATTGAACCTCTGCATTGCCGAGTACATATTCACTAAACACTACAGACGCTCTTATCTAATCAGCCCTTATTCTTGCAGAAGCCAGTGTGTATTTATTAGCTGTCGTATAGCTTTTCCTTATTGAAGCGGGGTGATTGGTGGGAGAGGTAGATATCTTAGGTGCTAGACAATGAGAACCTCAGAAAGTAGTTCTATGAAAAGATACTTAGCGATTGCTGTTAACAGTCATTTTTTTATGAAGTGGGGCGGTTGCGGTTACCTCATTGCATTCCACAGAAGCGCATCAACCTCCATGTGCCTCTGATTATAGCTGTGCACAGCCCATTCCATTTTTTAAACTAATGCCACTGCTCCTTCATTGTTAATCACAACATTTATATGTATATGAATGCTTGTATGGAGGCGAGTATAAATGAGGCCTGAGAAAAATTAATAGATTTCTGATATTCCAGCTGTCCTAAGCCAATGCAGAATAAATTCACCTCGGACCATACTGCGTTCTTGAGGGTGGAATGACTTGCGACAACAGGGAATGTTGATTCCAGTTTGGATTTTTGCAAAGACATAGACATACACCCAATAGACAGTAGGCCTATGTTGATTTCCACTCCATGCACAACAGCACACATTTACAAGGTCTCGGTCAACCCAATGTCTTAACTGGTTTGTTAAAAATAGTTTATTAGTCACCAAGTTAAGCATTTAAAATAGCATCTTTTAATTAGTTCAGAGTTCACAAAAGCGCTGAACAAGCTAACCTATACACATCAAAAACACTTAGCAAGAAAAAGCAGTTTAAGTAAGCAAACAATAATTCTAAATATAGCTAGAAAGTCACCACTATACATAAACTATTAGACACTACAAGTATTACATATAGAACTTCGGCATAGGTTACTGCGAACATTTTAAAGCCACGTAGAACATACTAACAATGAACATTTGAAGTGAAAATGTTCACCTACAGCAACCATACACTACAGTGATATTGTGTAGCACGATCTTTCGACTGGTTGGTCGTCACCCTCTTGTATCGGATGTGGTTTGGGTAAAAAGAAATGCAATTTTTGCCAAAACAGTTTATCCGATACGGAAATACATTTGTCTGATTTCAGGTAAGCCTTAAGATTGGGATCCAGTTCGTTGTCAGTCAACAGCTTCTTGCAAGTGACGCCGTCTAAAAGTATCAGCAACAAGTCATGATCCGAATGTTCCAGTGTCATGTGATGGTAGGCAACTTCAAAAATAAATGAAATTTCTTGCACTTGCATAGCAGCCTTTGAAATCACTACGATTGTTCTGTGGCTGAGCTTCACACTTTTTATTAACTCGTTGTTCTTGTCTGTTCCAGCCAACATGTCACGATCTGGAATAAAAAGCTTAAATTTTGGTTCCAGTTGAAAGAGGAACACATTCTGAATCCACTGACGAACCAAAATGTCGGAATTGTCATAAATGGTGAATGCGTCGTAACAACACATTTTATTTTCCTTCCGCTTTTGACGCAGTCCAAATGTTGAATACAAAAGTACTTGAAGAACATAACGAAATCGATAAACGAGCAATATGCTCGATATAAATAAAGCACAAAAACCACAAGAGAAAGTTAGAATTTCAATAAAATATTGGTTCTGATAGATGTTTGTGTTCAAATCATAGCATAACTGATTTTCGCCCATAATGTCAAAAATGGTTATGTTATCAGTATCGTTGCAGAGAATTTTGGAAATATTTTGAATGATTTCTAAATGTTGCTGAATCCAGTGTTTGAAACTTGCGTTATCGCATGGACATGTCCACGGATTGTTGTAAAGAGTGAGGCTATTCAGATAAACGAGTGATTCAATATCGGCCATGTTGTCTGTGGTTAGACGTTCAAGAGAATTGTTGTGTAATGTCAGTACATTTAAAAGACGAAGATCTCCAAAAGCCAATCCATCTATTGTTGTGATGAAGTTATTATTTAGATAAAGCCTCTCCAACCTTCCTAAATTCGAAAATGTTTCTCGGTTGATGCTCACAATATGATTTTCACTAAGATCCAAAATAAGCAAATTCGGAAACATCGTAAGTGAACGTGATTCTATTTCAACTATTTCATTGTTCCTCAAATATAACTTTTCTAGGTCATTTATAGTTCTTAATACAAAATCTGTTTTGAAAGCAGTGAGAGAATTTCCTTCGAAGTAGATGATTTTGAACGACGGTTCAAGATCTTTCGGAAATGTTCGGAGTAATTTATATGAACAGTCGAGTTGCGTAGGTCCTTTTTGAAGATCGTCCGTGTAACACTCACATCCAGGTAGTTCAACGATACAAAATTCAGTAACACGACAGAGAAAATCCTCTCTTGCTACTGAGCTGAAATTTTGTACTGTACCGGTGGTTACTCGAATGCAGAACGGTACAATATAATGTAATCTGTATTCTTCATCTTTTAGCCAACTCATTTCACACGAACATAAAATCGGATTATCATCCAATAAAACCTTGTATGCAGCGTTTCTGCCTTGATCATGTAGTTTGAACGGTTTGAATTGCGTCAGATTATTTGAACTTAGATCGACCAGCTCAATATTGATCGCCATTTCCAGAGCTCTTTCGGAAACCTTCCCCAGACTGCAATTTTGTAGAAAAAGTCTTTCAGTGTAGATAATTGGTTGATCAGAGGAGCCTTGTGTTGTTTGGTCGGGAAAGACAACAAGAGGATTGTGACTAAGATCGACTGTTATTGCGTTTCTGATTGCATGCGAAAAAAGATTCTTAGCTGATAAAATGCTGTTGTGACTCAGGTTTACATATGTTAGGGTCAAAGATGTTTTCCAGTAATCAACAGAAAAATTGATATTCAAATTATTCTGCGATAGATCTACAACCCTCAGTTTGCTGTTATTGTAAAATGTATCTTTAGAAATGCAACTCAAGTTGCAACGACTGACGTTCAATCCAACCAATGATGGAAATTGATCAAAAGAATTTTCATCTAAACTACCTAAAGGGTTTCCATACATGATTAAGAATGTTAGGTTTTTCATAGTTTTATTGAAAAGCGGTAGCTCTCTGATGCAATTTTGCGTTAAAAACAAGTATTCCACGCTTTCAGACATGTCTGGAATGGATTCAAGGCAATTTTCACTCAAAAAAATAGTGTACAGTCTACGGTTAGTTTTGAAAGTGTCTGGGTGAAGATATGTCAGCGAGTTATTCATGAGCGACAAAAACACTAACTCAGTAATGTTGGTGAATGCGTCTTTGTGTATGGCATTGATTTGGGTCGAATCCATGCTAAGAGATTGAAAAGGGAGCCAATCAGGATTTTGGGAAAACATAAATGGTAAAATGGTGGATATATTATTCCGAGAAAGGTTTAGAAACCCTAAGTTTTTTATTTTGAATTGCAGAAATTTTTTTATGTGTGTTGAGTTATCGAGAAGGTTACCAGCCAAATCAATATGCCACAAGTAAGGGCAACCAATAAATGCATTGGGGCTTATGGTTGAGATTTGATTAGAGTCTAGCCATAATTTCATGAGCTCCTTGGATTTTGCAAACGTGGTTGCACCCACGCTGCTCAGTCTATTTAATCCTAGGTCTAAGCTTATAAGATATTGTAGAAGGCTGAAGCTTCCTTCCAAGTTAATGATTTGATTGCCAGTCAAGTTTAGAGCTGACAAAGACATAAGTGTTTTGAAAGCAGCCACATGGATAACCTCAAGACGATTGAAAGCCAGATTCAGTTCACGCAAATTAGTAAGACCCTTGAAAACGGAAGGCTTGAGAGAAGTCAGTTGATTTTCTGAAATATCCAGTTGGAATAACCGCGAAAACCTAACAAATGCTTCGTCTTCGATGTCAGTAATCATATTGTTTTGCAAGAAGAGTACAACAAAGTTATACGATATTAAACTGGCAAACGTGTTTTTCATTATCAGCGATAAGGATGTGTTTTTAATGTCGATGACACTTGCAAAATTTCTTCGAGTTTTAATCTTTCTGCTTCCGTTGTTACTTGAACCACATTGTAGAAACGGAAGAAAGTCATTACTGTCGTTATTATGACCGTTGCCGTACATTTGAACCATAAACAAATTCTCCAACCCACACAGTGTCCCATTCAACCTTGCGCCCGTCGTTAACGAGTAGTTGGTGATTCTTAAATAATCGAGTAAGTCAAGGTCACGAAATGCATCAACTTCCACAACATCCAACTGAACCATATCGAATTCAAGCAACGTTAGATTTCTGAAATCTCTAAAGACTTGAGACGTAAGCGGCGGAAGACTATTGCATTCAGACATGGACGAACGTATCCAGTCAGAGCTGTTGGTAGCTTCAGCTGGTATTGAACTGACATTGGACTCTTCTGTTCGGATGTACTTTGTACAGATGCAGACGGATGCACGATTCTCCGTTGCAGCGCACGACAGTCGTAAATAATCGAAATCCTGACGCAATGTCTTCCACGCATTGAACGACGAATGAAACTCTGAGTCACTGAGTGGAAATGTGGAAATGTTTAATTTCGTAAGACGTACAGTAACAATGATCAAATAATATACAGAAACACAGAAAAATAACAGAACTCATGTCCTAAATACAAGCATGTAATGCACTGTCTTTAAGTTTCTAGTGTAAACCTGAGAACTGAAAAAAATCAAACGAAATACGAGGAGAAGAAGCTGCAACAGCTTATCTAGTCGTCCCCGTTAGGATATCAAGGAAATTACTCAATGAGATAACTGTAGTGACAGTTAATCAAAGTGCTGTTAGGACACTCAGATAGCATCAAACCTCATGAGAACAAATTAGTAATATTGATCAAGCAAACATGATTTAAATGCAGACTTAAACACATTATAAATACGCAAATCACGAATTCTAGCATCAATGGAGTTCCATAATTGAGGGCCTTTAATTCTAACAGTGGATTGTCTTATATTAGTCCTACAGATCTCAGACCGGTAATTATGTTTATGTCTAGTATTATAGTCATGCACAGTAGCATTCTCAGTAAAATAATCAGCAAATAAAGCTGGAAGCGTCCCAACATGATGTTGGAACATAAGAAGTCCAAGCTGGAGCTTATAAATGTCATATATAGTCAACAATTTTAATGACTTAAATAAGCTCACACTCTTCGTAAGATAGTGAACTCCACAGATCACTCTTACGGCCCTTTTTTGAAGCAATAACAGAGGTTTAAGTTTTGACCTATATCCACCTGCCCAAACGACATTACAGTAGTTTAAGTAAGGTAAAACAAGTGCAGTATATAACAGTTTGAGGGATGAGGCTGGTAATAACCATCTTAATTTAGATATTATACCGATAACTTTGGATACCTTATTGGTAACAAGCTCAATGTGCATGTGCCAGGAAAGATTTTCGTTAATAATGACACCCAGAAACTTTACATTAGTTGCACGACATAATTCAGTGTTATCAATCCTGATCATAGGAATAGAGGATTCAGGTACTTGTTTACCACGACTTTTAAATAAGACATAATTGGATTTCTTAACATTCAGAGATAACAAATTTACATGGAACCACATGGACAATTGCTCAAGTTCATGATTCATACAATGAAATAGGTCCATAAAATTCGTTCCAACTAAAAAGGCAGAAGTATCATCAGCAAACAAGGTTAAAATCAGTTTGGAGGAACAATTGATTACATCATTAATATACACCAGGAATAATAACGGGCCCAAATTAGACCCTTGAGGAACACCACACAGAATAGGTGCAGGGCCCGAAAAAGATCCAGCAAAATGAACCTGTTGATGCCTATCAGACAAGTAAGACCTAAACCAATCCAATGCGACACCACGGATACCATGGTGTTGGAGCTTAGCAAGTAACTTCTCATGATCCAAAGTATCAAAGGCTTTGGACAGATCCAGAAATATGCCTAAGGTATAATTACCATCATCCAGAGCCCCCGATATTTTATCAATTACCTCAATTAAGGCAAGATTAGTAGAGTGATTTTTTCTAAAACCGAATTGCTTCTCAAATAAAATCTTATTGTCAATGAGGAAATCATATAATCTTTTATACATAATTTTTTCAAGAATTTTTGAGAAACAAGGTAGTTTTGAGATGGGACGATAATTCATCATATCATAACAGTCCCCTGTTTTAAATATTGGAGATACAATTGCAGTTTTCATATTATGTGGCACAATACCTGTTAGAAAAGACTGATTAATCAAATGAGCTAGTGGTAACGATATGTTAGCCGCACATCGCTTAATAATTTCCACCGGAACTATAAGGGAACCAGTAGCTTTTGTAGTCTTTAAATTCGTGATAATAGTCTGTATCTCCAGTTCATATGTGGGGGTAAGAAATATTGAATTAGTGTTTGGTTCCTTTAAGTATTTAAAGACAGTGTTAGTGGTAGGTGGAATTTTTGATGCCAACGTGGGTCCTATAGTAACAAAGTATTTATTAAAACATTCAGCAATTATGGCTGGATCGGTCTCAATTTGACCATTAATTCTTAGAGAAGGGTTAATTTGTTGAGGACCATTTTGGTGCAGTGCTTCTTTCAATGTCTTCCATATTTCCTTTAGATTGCCACAGTGTGATTCTAATCTAGTAGTATAATATTGTTTCTCACATTTTCGTAAAACTGCTGTTAATCTATTTTTATACGTTTTATATTTTAAAAGGGCATCATTGGTTTTGATTTTCAGATATTTCCTGTATAACAAATTTTTCTTTTTACACGATTTCAGCAAAGCATTAGAAATCCAAGGCTTAGTTTTGGTTTTAAATAACCTAGTCCTCCGTGATTGGAGTGGGAAGCAGGAGTCGTACAATCCATTCAGTTTATTATTTAGAAGATTTGAAATATCATCTGGGTCACTGAGTGCACATAGGTCATCCCAGGTTTCCTCCCTGAGAAGTGACTGGAAATCATCAATTGCCTGTTCATTACTTGGGCGATATGACACATGAGTCGTTTGTTGGAGACGGTCATTAGACTTCCCTCGCTTTCCTGATTCTCATCCACGTCCGGCCAAAAGAACAAGACTTCATTCCAAATATTCCTCTCAAATCTCCACTCCTCGACAATGGGGTCGGAATAGAGGGTCTCTTCTAAGAAAACAACGCTGTAGGTTAGCGTACCTAACGATTCGCAACTCACCTTGTGTCCACAGATAGCAACCAACCAAAGCGAAATTGCAAAAAGTTTCATGGTAGACGGTTACTGCATCTGACAGCTGCTTGAGGAAATTTGTCTCATTCAAAACTTTGCATCTAAGGTGTAAAACGCTGTTGATTCCTCAGTTAGTCGCTCTATGAGTTTTGATAATAAATTTTGAGTTTATTTGCTCATTCAGCAATACCTTGTATCAAGGCCGAGAGTTGCAGACCTAACTGAATCTCTAGGTTTCTTCGAATCTCTTTTCAATGCCGTTGGCTTCGAATATGTCTATGGTCGCATGAACAAAATATCAATACCTCAACGCAAATTTTTCTTATATTCATGTGTCAACGCCTCAACCCATAGAGGAAAAGAACGCCAGTCTTTTAATAGGCCTCTCTAACAGTTGATGTTCCCTTTTAAATGTTCATTTAACAATGCCGCGACATACTTGTGTATTGGCCTAACAGGGTTTGAGGGTGCATCGAACTACGCAGCAGGGATTTAGTAGCCCTTAACGTATCACTTGCCTGAATAACTCAATGCTCGCTAAATGTATCCGGCGTTCTAAGAATACCGCAATACAAGAAAAGGTAGTCAACACTCAAGTGATTTCTACAACGTCCTGTTTTGATAAAAATTAGTCAGGCAATGAACATCACCATGATACAGAGGGATTCGTTTAAAGACTTTCTCGAGTGTCATCGATTGTCATCAAGAAGGCCTTCTTCAGCAGGCGGCCACACAATCGGAGTTATTTTCAGCCTCTAATTATCACAAATCACAATGTAGGTCACCTGACGAGCAAATTAGAGCAATGCACTTATAAGTTATAACGGGCTTTTCTCACACCTTGTCTTCGACACAAACACTGACCTTGAACTTGATAGCCGGACGGGTGGATTTCTTTGGGGATTAGATCTACTCTTGTGTATATTTTACACCGTACAGAAGTCGGTCTTTATCGCAAAACTCTCACGTGTGCAAAGGCGCTAAACATTTTCTCACATTTAGTGGGTTAGTTTACAGATTTTTAGTCGTTCGTTTGCATTGTGTTTATCGCATTGTATTGTAGTGTACGGTAGTTGTTCATTGTACAGAATTCAGGTCGATGCACACCATTGCCTGATGGTGCTGATGGTGATGCTATGCTAGTGTTGTTCTGGATGGTAGTATTGTATTGTATTGTATTGTATTGTATTGAAACATTTATAAAGCGCCTCTCATAGGGTGAACCATTCAGAGGCGCTCCCAGTGTGCAAGGCCACAGAGAAGCAAAAAGGTGTTTAGAAAGCAAAGGTGGAAGAGAGGTTACTAGCTGGAATTCGATAGCGAGTAGATGGAGACAGCGCATTCCAGAGAGAGGGACCAATTGAGGCAAAGGACCGGGACTGAGCCATAGCTGTTCTAGTATGAGGAACTAGAAGCTCAAGTCTTCGTTCTGCTGACCGGCTTGATTTTTTCGTACCTCGGTCGCGAACCTCATTAACCCAGCATCGGGCTTTCGCTGTAGTGGGTGCATCAATATGGAATGACCTTCCCCTGCAATTCGTAGCAGGATTCTGGAGGGGATTTCACTGGCATCTCTTCGCTGCTTAAATACCTTTCTCTTTTCTCGGGCCTGTCACGCTGAGAGCGCTTCTGAATAGCGCTGCTGTGAGAAGCGCTTTACAAATGTTCAGATTAGATTAGATTAGATTAGATTAGATTAGATTAGATTAGATTAGATTAGATTAGATTAGATTAGATTAGATTAGATTAGATTAGATTAGATTAGATTAGATTAGATTAGATTAGATTAGATTAGATTAGATTAGATTAGATTAGATTAGATTAGATTAGATTAGATTAGATAAGTAGACTGACCGTACACTGTCTGTGGGGAGATGATACGGCGAGGGAGAGGAATGACTATCCGCCCTCATATGCCGAGGGTAAGAAAATGAAGTCGCTAACACTTCCTACCCATGGCTGCCTGTCAGGTCGCTCAAGGGCCTGCTCTTCTCTTCTTCTAGAGCAGTGCTGTCCAACTTTACTGGCACCGCTGGCTACCGAAGAAGTTATGCTTGAAGCCAAGGGCTGCTCCAGTCAACTCAAAATCAACGACTACAATATATTGAAAATAATTAACTGTATTAAAATTAATTATGGAGTTATCATAACGAATGCGTCGTGGTAACTGAATTTTGTGTTCACATTGTCAAATGATAAGCCAAGTTAGGAACGAATAGCTATGCAAGTAGGCCGGTGACTTTGTCTTTTACTTCATTTTTTACAGAAATTGAAAAGATTTAGCGAGCTCGGGCGGGCCACTTAGAATCGGGCCGCGGGTTGGACACTGGACAGCACTGTTCTAGAGGCAGCAAAAGTTGCTTTTGCTCTGCAAAACATCGTTTATATTCGTCACTGAATTTAGTCATTGCTTCATTTATTTAACGCCACCCCCGGCAATCCACTCTGAGCTCTGACCGACGAATACATTTTAATTTGAAGTCTGGTAAAGCCAGACATATTTACTTGGAGGTTTGCCTGTTGTTTTGCATTCTTCACGCCGTTCACGGCCTCGCTAATTACGAGACTATAGGCCTATGCTCCGTTATGTCTACATTTGGCGAAACCGAGAAAAACAAATTTAGATTTGATGTATAGAAAATGCTTCGTGCTGCTCCATTTATTTATAGCAATTAAATTGTATTATTCGGACAACTCATGTTTTCAACACTTATATTCAGTGTGGAAAACTGCACCTGTTGATATCAAACCCATTTTCTTCAAAGGCTTTTTGGTATTTTTTGCTATCGAGAGAGATGCAATATATAAATTCACCACCAAAGTTCTAATTTCTTGCACATATCCAATACTGTGGGACATGGTGGCCTGATGTTTAAAGCGCTTGACTTGTAACAATTAGAGTCGGGCTCCAACCTCCACTCAGAAGGTTAATTACTGAGTACAGACCTTGAGACATCATCATATATTCGTTTATTACGCTCATTGAGAAGTCCTTCGCTAACAACTGCTCGGCGCCGTCGATGTTCTATCGTATGGGCTTGTGCACTTCTGAACTTTGGAAGGAGGTCAATATCAAAAACCGTTGTATCGTTGTATTGTATTGCTTTGTACTGTAATACAAAGATAAGTAATAATAATAATAATAAATAACAATAAATAATAATAACAATAATAATAAAAATATCTGACAAATGAGGGATTATAGATACCTCGGGTAAAATAATAATAATAATAATATTTATTTTTTAATGAAGCGCCTGACAAACGCATTGCGCTGTACATGCTACATGCATATTATGTTCATGTCGCCTACGAAACCTCGCTCAGCTGATGAACATACGGGATGATAGCAAAATGCATTACTTGCTTGCTATCACTGTGCCGATTTCCTAAAAGACCAAATTTTGACCTGTCACTTAAGCATTTAGCGATCAAATACAAGTGCACTGTATGGAATTGATTCTTAGCAGTAAATACAAATCAAATACATTCTTTACTGATAACGATCTTGTTTAAAAGCTGGAGTTGGACTAGTCAACAGACTTGGTCTAAATTTGATTGCAACCAATGCTCATAAATATTCCGATTACTATTATATTTTTGAAACTCTATTACATAATAAAGCAACTCAGGTTTTTTCATTGTTCTGAATTTATTTCTGTGTAATATAATATTTGTATGTTAGTTTCGTTAGGTTGTTTAAGAAATTCAAGATATAATTTGTTTCTTACATGAATTCAAGAGATGATTATTTCGGAATTTTCTGCTTTTGGTATGTGCATTTTTATAATTCACAATAAAATTATTATAAGCCATACTGGCATCCTCATTT
The DNA here is from genome assembly GCA_020284085.1 of Aporrectodea caliginosa. Taxonomy (NCBI): domain Eukaryota; kingdom Metazoa; phylum Annelida; class Clitellata; order Crassiclitellata; family Lumbricidae; genus Aporrectodea; species Aporrectodea caliginosa. The sequence goes on from JACEVL010000321.1 coordinate 677,901, forward strand.
GCATAAGCCGTGGTTATTTGAGTCCAATTAATTTGATCAAGCAGAGATTGAAAATATTCCATATCTTGCTTCCTAATTTTTCGCTGATTCAGAATCTCCATTTTAATGTATTTAGGCATGTTAAGATTAAGTGTGACCATAATCGGCAGATGATCTGATGATATCATACATTATGTCAGTAACTATAGTAATAGAGGATGAACTAACTCTATTCCATTTGTTAGTAAATATTAAGTAATCACTAGTCAATCATGTAATTGAGTCTGTCATAGTCATTGCATACAGACTGATGTAACGGGTGGCAACATGTACGACATCTGGTTTCTACACCTATACCATCCAGAGCAAAATGACAGTCTCATATTAGAGGTTACTGCTCCCTGCACCTGCTTGAGGAAATTTGTCTCATTCAAAGCTTTGCATCTGATCCTTGGTAAGTAGTTCTGAGAAGTAACTTTGTAGGCTTTTGGTAATAAATTTTGAGTTTATTAGCTCATTAAACAATGCCCTGTATCAAGGATGAGAGATTCAAGCCCAATCGAGCCTTTAGATTTTTTCGAATACCTCTTCAGAGTTTTTAATGCAGTTGATTAAGCAGTGACCCGAATGTAGCCTACCTCTATTTTCGCATGAGGAAAATATCAGTACTTCAACGCGTTTTTGTATATTCTTGTTTCAGCGCCTCAGCCCATGCTAGAAAAGAACACCATTCGTTTTAATAGGTATTTGATAGTAGGTGTCACCTTTTATTAGTTTATTTAACAATAGGGAATTTTATCCTTACTCAGTGTTAAGAGTTCCTCGAATCACTCATCACAGTTAGGCCTATAATAGCCCTTTTCAAAGCACTTGCCCCAAAACCTCGATGTTCGCATAATGTACATGTATCCGGTGTTTTAAGTGTACCAGTATACAACAAAGGTAGTCAACACTTGATTTTTACAACGTCCTAATGTATATGTATCCGGTGTTTTAAGTGTACCAGTATACAACAAAGGTAGTCAACACTTGATTTTTACAACGTCCTGCTTTGATGAAAATAACAGTCAATGATGATGACGTTGATAGTGAAGAGTTCGTGTAGAGGTTTTCTCTAGTGACATCGATTGTCAATAAGAAGGCCTTCGTCGGTAAGCGACCTCAAATAGTAGTCATTTCCAACCGTTCTAATTACAGATAGGCCAACCACAAATCATAATTATACGAGAGACTTTCGAGCGGAGGTGACCTGATGAGCAAAGTGGGGCAGTGAACTCATAACCGGGTTTTCTGACACTGGTCTTCGACACAAACATTGACCTTGAACTCGACGGCCGCGTTTAATGTCATATGCGGAGGGAGGGATTTTCTTTGGGGATTTAATTTACGCTTGTGTAAATGTTATACTATGGAGAAGTCGTTCCTTATTGCAAACCTCTCTCGAATACAACCGCGCCAAACATTTCCTCACATTTTATGATTATTATGCTGTTCCACCAAGCTACTTAATTACAGTTTTTCAGTCGTTCGGTTGTATCGTATATATTGCACTGTATTGCAGTGTACTTTAATTTGCTCATTGTATTTTGAATTACGGTGTATAATGCGTTGCACGGCATTGCCCGATGAAACAAGTGGTGATGCTGCTGCTGTTCTGGATGAGAGTAATATCACTGTGGTGAATCTAGTCAACATAATCACCACTACCACCATCATCATCATCATCATTACCATCGTCGTCTTCTTCGGCATCATCATCTACATCATTATCATCATCATCATCATCATCATCACATCATTATCATCAGCACTATAGGCAACATCATTATCATCGTTAGTCATCGTTATTTATATTTGTCTCCTTTCCGTTTCATCTTCATTATCATCATTCTAAGAGTCAAGATTGTTTGGAATTTATTTAAGTCATTTTCCTTTCTTGGAGCTTGAAATCTGTACACTGTCAGTAGTATTTAAATTACATAAGAGTGCAGGCTGTGTCCAAGCATAGGCGTAGCCTTGTACTTTGACGGTGGTACTGTACTGTATTGTTTGTATTGTATTGTATTTGATCATTTCTAAAGCGTTTCTCACAGCATACGCCTTTCAGATGCGCTCCCAGTGCGAGGAACTCCGAGAGAAAAGGAAAGTTTAAGGTGAGAGAAAGAGGTAGAGATGCCACCTTATAGGATAGTAGAGCGTAGAGAAGGAGGAAGTACTAGATATCAACTTGAACATTAAGTTCGACGTTTGAAGCCGAAGGAAAAGACTAAACAAGACGGAGCAGAAGCACCGGTGTGTCTGCACGATAAACGCTGGCACGGCAACAGGTCACCTAACTTTAAAAAGTGGTGGTGACAGTCATAACACTGTTTGCTTTGTGGAATGCATGAATACGACCATAACGTGAAGTTAATCACCAAAGGCTGGTTCTTCAGCAGCTTTCCCATGGTTTCCAATACTACTTGCGGTCTCGTTGCCAGCAAGCCCAAACATTACTTCATGCCAAAAAGCACAATACACTTTATTTCACAATAACTCTGTACGATTCAAGGAGAAAGAGCGATGGAAATGATCTTGTAGATTTGAGTGGGGTGTGAGATAGAGCAAGAAAATATGTCAAAGAAATACCGGTATCTAAGAAAAAGTAGTTCTCGGCTGTTGCAGGTATTCATTCATTAATATTATTCATAAATATATATAGCACCCCTTCAATAGCACTACTCGAGGCGATCCCGACTCCAGCACGGCCAAAAAGTACAGTTATGCGTGGCATGCGAAGAAAGAAAGTGTATAGGGCTTAGTCCTAATATATTGAAAGCGATGCAGCGTAGGTTGAAAAGGAGGATTATTGCTGATATAATTATGAAGGTGATGCTTAGAATTAAACTAATAACTGTCTGATGCGGAGACGGAGAATTGAAAAAGGAGCTTGTTAAGCATTAAGGCCATTAAGAAGACTCAAAGCACATGGAAGGGACTCACCAGATCTGAATGCAAATCCAAGTAGAAGACTGAGGTTGCGATTTCAGAGGAGAGACCAAAATTAAGGAAATTAAGGTCATGCTGACTCATCACGTGACTTGTATCATGTATCTAGTCTTGACAAACGACATCAGTCGACGGTTGCCTGGCAATTCGAAACAACGCAGTCGAGATGCACAATGTCCGAGAGGCCTAGAAAACATGATACGGAGGATGAACAATGGGAAAAAGATGAAACTTATATTAATAATGTCGCGGAACTCGCCTCTCACCCGGTCGGGCAATTCGCACGCTTCTTCGTGTTGCGAAGACGGCGGTGTTCTGCGCAGGAGGACTACTGTCTCGCGTGTCGCTCGAAAGAGCGCAAGTCCGGCGTCTGGAGTATTGCAGACGACTTATGGCAATCGCCGTTGACGACGCGCTCCAATCAACCAAGACAAGTCAAAGTCACTAGGTTTTGAACCTGTATATTCTGCCAAATCGTCAGCCCACTCTACCACTGTCACACAGACACGCAACGGTAGACAGGAATCGTCAGGCCAGTCAGATGCATCGAAATCGTTCCAAATCAGAGCAAGCTCTATCGTCAATGCATCGTCGCTTACATACAAAAGCGTCCTCTATATATAGTACAATATGTGGGGGGTGTACAAATCCAGACGGGCACCGTGCAAGGCCCGAAAGGGGAAGGGAGAGGGTGAGCAAGAGCCGGCGGGCAAAGTGAGCAAGGCCCGGCGGGCAAAATGAGCAAGGCCCGACGGGCAAAATGAGCAAGGCCCGACGGGCAAAGTGAGCAAGGCCCGACGGGCAAAGTGAGCAAGGCCCGGCGGGCAAAATGAGCAAGGCCCGACGGGCAAAATGAGCAAGGCCCGACGGGCAAAATGAGCAAGGCCCGACGGGCAAAGTGAGCAAGGCCCGACGGGCAAAGTGAGCAAGGCCCGACGGGCAAAGTGAGCAAGAGCCAAGCAGGACGCACACATACAGACACAGTGACAAGGCAACGGACATACACATAGGCACAGTGTCAAAGCATCGGACATACACATAGGCACAGTGTCAAAGCATGCCAGTCCCACTTCCGAGGAGGGCAACCCCAAAAAACCGTAACAATAATATAAATGCAGATAATGTACGTCTGTTTGTGTCATGTTATTCTGTTTCGCTCGAATCACGCACAGTGGGCCAGCCACGCAGTCGGCAAACAGTGTCCGAGAGCCGTGCAGCGGCCGACAACCAGACACGTCGGTAAATACCGCGTGGGTTCGCTCGAGAGCTGCGCATCCAGCGAGTAGTCACGGCTTGAGGTCGTAAGATATTAAATCCTTCGCCAGAGGCGCTCCATTTCAAAGAGAGCGCAGTGAGCAGAAGAGAGTACCGTAAGCAGAAGAGAGCACAGTGAGCAGAAAAAATTCCACAGTGAGCAAAAGAGAGCACATTGAGCAGAAAACAGTACAGTGAGCAGAAGAGAGCACAGTGAGCAGAAGAGACCACAGTGGGCATAAGAGAGCGCGGTGAGCAATAGAAATTTCACCATCTTAGGACGGGCAATCAGCTAGTTATGTGATAAATGTTGTCTGGATACATGTTGATGCATCTTTGAATTTGATTGGCAAACTTTGATCAAAATTACTAGCCTGGCATTATATCAATGCTCATTAGTTGGGTCGTCGATCATTGACTCCAAGGTTGATACGGGTATGCCATGTGATCCGAATCAACGTAGCTGCAAACATGACTATGACTATTTCGCGTCATGCCATGTCATGTCACATCGCCATCGTCGCTACGCGACGGTTGGCTACATGAATGGACCCTCAATGCCCAGTGTCTTCTGTCGCGTGAGACCTTTATGGGGTAGCGGGTTGTAACGATGTCCTATGCCCTACCCAGAAATTTTTATCGAGATGTGTATAATAGAGATGATAAGGTTAAGCTAGAATCTAGATAGGTGTCTAGTATTACCGCCACCCATGACGCATGGGAGGGTCGGGTTATGAAAATATTCCAATGGAATTTGGGGGCAAAAGGGTTCAGCATTAGAGTGGCTATAGTACGAACAGCATGTTTTACGAACTTAAAAACCCCGTATATATATTATATATTTGAACTAAGGATGAAGAACGACTTCTGACAGATACTTGACGTCTACTCGACGACGTCTGTTGAACTCGGACAACGTGGGAAAATAATTTGTAAATAAAAACCATACCACTTCATAGTTTTCAAGAATTTGTATGCGCAAATTTATATAATCGGCAGAGAAAAGTGACACAAATTAAAATGTATACATGGTATATACACTGTTGCCATTAAAAGATCTATTACAACAGGATAAATCTCGATAAGTAAGTAAGTAAGTAAGTAAGTATATTGTTTAATATAACCAGCTGCCAAACAGCACTCTGGTGAACAAGCATGAGCAATATAAATTATCATAAACATCAAAGCATCAAACATCAAAATCTATCTATGACCAGTGAGATTGCGAGACAGATCTAATTAGTATGCGAACAACAATCTGACTATAAATGTTTTCCTCATTTGGCTGTCAGCTTTTGGCAGCACCCGGTCATGGCGTCTGGGGCGTAGGTATCTCAAACATTTAAACAAGGAAGCCATATAAATGTAGTTTTATAAGCGCATAAACGTATTGAATGATCTGCATTAGAATGCTTGAAGATTTCCGCTATTTGATCATAAAACACCCCCAATCTCTTGTTGCAATTAAATCCGAGGAGTTGAGTGGCCACTTTATACTCACTTCACGATGCGTGTATACTACGACAGACACACAGAACAAAATAAACCTTATGTCAAACACTGTCGTCTTTCTATACTCCTACTTACCAATTAGGACTCATTAGGACTCAGCTTTATTCCAGGTTTTTGTGGGTCCGTTTCACAGGTTTAGAAATGAACAAAAAAAACTACCGGAATAATGCATTGCTTTAACATCTGGAATTGCGTCAAATTCTATCAGTTAAAACCATCAAAGCGTTAATAATACACTGCGATATCAATCAGACAGTAGCACCATCATCATAATGTCCACGTTCAGCTGTGCTATCGCTATACACATGAAGCCAACCCAGGTTCTTACATTCATCTCTTAATTTCCGTTATATACACAGTGCAAATGTATTCGGTCTCGGTTAATACAATGTATTAATTGTTCCTTCTCGCCGGATCATTGGATACTTATCCATGCATCTTCTATAGCGTCTGTAAAATAACTCAAGGATGAAAAAACGTTTTCAAGTCTAAATGTTGCTAATAATAATAATAATAATAATAATAATAATAATAATAATAATAATAATAATAATAATATTTCGTTTATTCAAACAATCCGGTCGACAAACCGAAACCGGTTACAGTGTACAATTATGCAATTGAAACAATTATTCACAAGAACGCAAATGACAGAAGACATAAATCTTAACTACTAACAGAACAGACAGCCTGCAATACACGGCGCTAATAGCAGCCTACAAAGCATATCCGCCCTACGGGACTCTAGCTCGGTACCTCTCGCTCTCTACGCCAGATGTTATCCAATGCGCTATCCCTTCAGCTTATAAGTACTGTAAGCAAGCAATGCTCCAATAAATAGGAAATCCACCACTAGCCGTTAAATTATTATGCTATAAGTAGTAACAATCAATTATTTATTTATCAGTCATTTATTTTGTAACCAACCAATACAGTTACGTAGTATTGTATTGTATTGTATTTGAACACTTGTTATAGCGCCCCTACCAGTTTGCCCATTCAGAGGCGCTCCCGACTACTGCGCGTACGCTGAATCGGAGTTTCACGCCGAAGCGCATTAGCAATTGCGAGTGAAGGACTTGCCCAGGGTCCCTACGCGGCGGCTTTGAGGTGGATTCGAACCCGCAACCCTCCAGCTGCAAGGCACCGAACATACCCCCAAACCACCGCGCCCCAGTTGTATTGTGTTGTGTAGTAGCAAATCACATAGACAATCGGAGAAGGCCACAAGGAAGGCCACGAAAGAATCATTGATCGTGCTAAGTAGGGCCACTTATGTACAGAACATTTGCTAATGTTCATCACCATCACCAGTTCCTGACACCAGTTATTTGGTGGCGATTTGCACAAAGTAAGAATCGCCATTGTCCACGGTCATTCGTCAAGTCCATTGCTTGTCTTGGTGTTAATCCAAGTGATGTTTTGTCCTGATTTATAGTGTATCTCCGGCGTAGTTTTGTTCTTTCTTTGTTTCATGTTCCTTCGAAAATCGCATGAAGTGCATCGTGTGGAAGTCGGTCAATTGGCAATCTATTATATATTGTGTAAAAGCAATCGGAGTCTTGGCTGAACGACTTTGTCTAGCAGAGTTGTTTGGATCGCTTATGTCATCATTTTTATTTTATGTAGTTTTGAAATACCGTACCTGCAATTTCCCGCAGTCAACTCACTTCTACTGTACAGTATGTATTCTTTGCTCAATGCTCGTCTTACTTTTTTATTCATTCGGCCCTCCAAGTAGCTTACTCACAGGCGAAACTTTTGTGTTGTTGAGCTTTTGTGTTGTCGAGCATACTGAGCCATGCAGGAAAATGAGGTAGGCCTATATCATCGTCCCGAAAATTTTCTCTTGGTTATAGGCCTATTTGTTATTTCTCTGATTTTTCATATCATGTTCATTATTTCAAATGCTTCTGATGGAGTTTAATTCGTCTCTGAATGTTTATTGTCACTGCTACCAACTTCGGTTAATGGTGCTTCTGTGCTCCTTCAAGTCAGGAGGCCAATGTCTTCAGCCGTTTGATTTGATTCTTAGGTTGAGTGAGTGCTTACGTTACTGCGAACAATTTTAAACAACAAAACAAAAACAGAGCAGCTGAAGTGAAAATACTCTACTAAGAAATTGTGTAGCAAGAGTTTTGAACTGGTTGATCGGCGTCTAATTGTATCAAAGGACATGGTTTGGGCAAAAAGAAATGCAATTTCTGCCAAAACAGTTTATCCGATACGGAAAGACATTTGTCCGTTTTCAGATAAGCCTTAAGATTGGGATCCAGTTCGTTGTCAGTCAACAGCTTCTTGCAAGTGACGTCGTCTAAAAGAATCAGCAACAAGTCATGATCCGAATGTTCCAGTGTCATGTGATGGTAGGCAACTTCAAAAATAAATGAAACTTCTTGCACTCGCATAGCAGCATTTGAAATCACTACGATTGTTCTGTGGCTGAGCTTCACACTTTTTACTAACTCGTTGTTTTTGTCTGTTCCAGCCATCATGTCACGATCCGGAATAAACAGCTTAAATTTTGGTTCCAGTTGAAAGAGGAACACATTCTGAATCCATTGACGAACCAAAATGTCTGAATTGTCGTATATGGTGAATGCGTCGTAACAACACATTTCGTTTTCCTTCCGAAGTCGACGTAGTCCAAACGCTGAATACAAAAGTACTTGAATAACATAACGATATCGATAAGCGATTAGATGTGTCACTACTAAAAAAATGCATGAAATACTTAAAACAATTAAGAATTCACTGACATACTGGATTTTAAGGATTTTTGTGCTCAAGTTATAGCATAAGAGGTTGTCATCTAGAATGACTACATTATAAGTATCGTTGCAGAGAATTTTGGAAATATTTGGAATGATTTCGAAGTTTTCTTGAATCCAGCATTTGAAACTTGTATTGCCCCACGAACATGACCACGGATTGTTGTAAAGAGTGAGACTGTTGAGATAAACGAGTGATTCAATATCGGCCATGTTGTCTGTGGTAAGAAGTTCAAGAGAATTGTTGTGTAATGTCAGTATATTTAGAAGACGAAGATTTCCGAAAGCAGATCCATCTATGGCTGTGATGAAGTTATTATTCAGATAAAGCCTCTCCAACCTTCTTAAATTCAAAAATGTTTCTCTGCTTAGGTTCGCAATACGATTTTCACTCAGATCCAAAATCAACAAATTCGGAAATTTCACAAAAGAAAATGATTGTACTTCAACTATTTCATTATATCTCAAGAATAATTTTTCTAGATGATTCAGTGTTATGAATATATAATCTGTTTTGAATGCCGTGAGGGCATTTCCTTTGAAGTTGATAATTTTTAAAGACGGTTCAAGATTTTTAGGAAATGATGGGTATAATTTATCTGAACAATCAAGTTGCGTAGGTGCTTTTTGAAGATCCTCTGTGTAACACTCACATCCAGGTAGTTCAACGGTACAAAATTCTGTAACACGACAAAGAAAATCCTCTTTTGGTATTGAGCTGAAAGGTACTAGATTACCGGTGGTTACTCGAATGCAGAACGGAACAATATAATGTGATCTGTATTGATCATCTTTTAGCCAACTCATTTCGCACGAACATAAAATTGGATTATCATCCAACAAAATTCTGTATGCGGCGTTTCTATCTTGGTCGTACAATTTGAACGGTTTGAATTGCGTCAGATTATTTGAACTTAGATCGACCAGCTTTATGTTGATTGCCATGTCAAGAGCTGATTCGGAAACTTTCACAAGACTGCAATTTTTCAGAAAAAGTATTTCAGTGTAGATGATTGGTTGATCAGACGAGACTAGTTTTGTATGGTCGGAAAATTCAACAAGAGTATTGTGACTAAGATCGACTGTTATAGCGTTTCTTATCGTATGAAAGAAAATATTCTGAGCTGATCGAATACTGTTGTGACTCAGGTTTACATATGTTAGGGTCAGAGATGTTTTCCAGAAATCAACAGACACATCGATATTCAAATTGTTCTGCGATAGATCTAAAACCCTCAGTCTCCTGTTATTGTAAAATGTATCTTTAGAAATGCAACTCAAGTTGCAACGACTGAGGTTCAATGTTTCCAGAGATGGGAATTCAGCGAAAGAATTTTTATCTAAACTGCTTAAACGGTTTCCATACATTATTAAATTTTTCAGATTTTTCATTGTTTTATTGAAAAGCGGTAGACGTCTGATGCAATTTCTTGTTAAATATAAGTATTCCAAGCTTTCTGACATTTCTGGAATGTTTTCAAGGCAGTTATCATGCATGAAAACTGTCTGAAGCCTACGATTAGTTTTGAAAGTGTCTGGGTGAAGATATGTTAATGTATTACTCATGAGCGACAGTTGAAGTAACTCAGTAATGTTAGTAAATGCGTCTTTGTCTATGGTTCTGATTTGGTTTGAATCCATGTTAAGTGACTGAAATGGGTTCCAATCAGGATTTTGGGAAAACATAAATGGTAATATGGCCGATATATTATTCTGAGCCAGGTTTAAAACTGCTAAATTTTTTATTTTGTATTGAAAATTTGTCTTGATATATGTTGAGTTATCGAGACGGTTACCAGACAAATCGATATGCCATAAGTATGGGCATCCCTCAAATGCGTTTGAATGTATAGTTGAGATGTTATTAAAGCCTAGCAATAATTTCATAAGTTCCCTGGATTTTGCAAACGTGGATGCATTCACACTGTTCAATCTGTTTGATCCTAAGTCTAAACTCATTAGCCGTTGAACAAGGTTGAAACTTCCATCCAAATGGTGTATACGATTTCTAGTCAAGTTAAGGCCCATAAGCAACGGTAGATCTTCGAACACATCAACATTGATGGATTCAAGACGATTGCAAGCGAGATTCATTTCACGCAAATTAGTAAGACCCTTGAAAACGGACGGTCTTAGAAAAGTAAGTTGATTTTCAGAAATATCGATTTCAAATAATTGTGAAAACTCAACGAAAGCTTCGTCTTCGATGTCAGTTATCATATTCTTCTGCAAGAAAAGGACATGACAGTAAAACGTAGTGAGGCTGGCAAACGTGTCTTTCATTATCAGTGATAAAGATGTGTATTTAATGTCGATGATACTTGCAAAGTTACTGGGTGTTGAGGCGTCTGCGATTCCTTTCTCACGTGTACCACATTGTAGAAACGGAGGAAAGTCATTACTGTCGTCATGTCCATAACCGATTCCGTAGATTTGAACCACAAACAATGTCTCCAACCCACACAGTGTCCCATTGATCACTGCGCCTGCCTTTATCGAGTAATTAGATATTCTAAAATATTCAAGTGAGTCAAGGTCACGAAAGGCATCAGCTTTCACAACATCCAACTGAACCATATCGAATTCAAGCACCGTTAGCTTTAGGAAATCTCTAAAGACTTGAAACGAAAGAGGTGGAAGACTATTACATTCAAACATGGAAAAGCGTATCCAGTCAGAGCTGTTGATAGCTTCAGCTGGTATTGAACTAACATTGGACTCTTTCGATCGGTTGTACTTCGTACAGATGCAGACCGATGCATGATTCAGCGTCGCAGCGCACGAAAGTCGTAAATAATTAAAAGTTTGACGCATTGTCTTCCACGCATTGAACGACGAATGAAACTCTGAGTCAGTGAGTCTTTTGTTGGAGACGGTCATTAGACTTCCATCGCTTTCCTGATTCTCATCCACGTTTGACCAAAAGAATAAGACTTCATTCCAAATATTCCGCTCAAATGTCCACTGTTCGATTATGGGAGAGGTATAGAGGGATTTTTCTAACAAAACAAGGTTATAGGTTATCGTGTCTGACGATTCGCAACTCACCTGGTTTCCACAAACGGCAACCAACCAGAGCAAAATGGCAACGAGGTTCATGGTAAACGGTTGCTGATTCTTACAGCTGATTGAGGAAATTTGGCTAATTCAAAGCTTGCGAAGGTAAGCGCTGCTGATTCCTCGGTAAGTTGCTCTATGATTTCTTTCTATAATAGGCTTTTGATAACAAATTTGAGTTTACCAGTATATTGAACGAAGCCGTGTAGCAATGCATAGACATGCAGGCCTATAACTGAGTCGTCAGGTTTCTTCGAATATCTATTCAGAGTTATTTTAATTGATTAAGCACTGATCCGAAAACCTCCATTGTCGTGTGAACAAAAAAATCAATACTTCAACGTAATTATACATATTCATTGTGTCAACGCCTCAACCCGTGCTAGAAAAGAACGCCGTTCTTTTAATAGGCCTCTAATAGTAGGTGTTCCATTTTAATAGTTTATTTAACAATACCTCGTATAAAGGACTATATATATTATTTATATATATATATATAGTTCTTGATAATTATTTGCCTAACTGAACTTAGAGGGTGCATTTGAACAACACATCAGTGTTTTAATAGCCCTTAACAAAGCACTTGAATATCTCGATGGTCGCTTAATGTGCATGTATCCGGTGTTCTTATAAATACACCGCAATACGACAACATTAGTCAACACGCGTGATTTTTACGACGTCCTGTTTTAATAAAAGTAACTAAGACAATGATGATGACGTTGATAAAGAAGGATTCGTTTAAAGACTTTCGCGAGTGACATCTATTGTCAACAAAAGGGTCTGGTCGGTATGCGATCGCACAATCGAAGTCATTTTCAATCTTTCCAATATTATTACGTATCACAAATCACAATGGAGGTTAAGTGACGAGCAAATTGGGACAATGAACTTATTATTGGCAGTTCTCAGACTTGTCTTGGACACAGACATCGACCTTGAACTCCAAGAGTTAAATCATTCGCGGACGGATGGAATTTCTTTAGAGGATATTGCTTTACGTTTGTGCATACGTTTGTGCATAATGTACACTGTGTCCACGATAAAGTAGATCACCAGACTGTTAAATATCTTGGTCAATTGTAGTACTATAGGTACTAAATTTGATGCACATGAACTTCAGTCTATTCTATCTAAACCCTGCAAATTTTATTACAATTGATGCAACGGTTACGAGGATATACCCTTATGAAATTGGGTGGTTCAGGAACCAAGTTACCAACACGTAAAACGCATCGACAGATGCGTGCGTGCGCGGCTGATTGAGCACCAGTTCTCCGACAGCATTGATATTTGTTTGCGTCCGTGGTTTTGTTTGCGTCTCGTGGTTTCCTTGCAACTGATCCGGTTGTGGCAATCCTTTTTAACAGCTTGCTGACACAAGCTAGGGACCAATTTTTCATTGGAAATTCTGCAATGAGTCTCCTATAGTATACGCCATACCCCTTCGTCTCTCTCAACTCCTTGATTAAAATCTTGTCCTCTGCACTGAAAACCATTTCTTTACAACCAACTACTGTTACGTAAAACAGGTCTCGTAGTGTAATTGTTTCCGAAAATGACGCTTATAAACAACAGCCTATCCCTGCGGTAGCCAGAAAAATGACGTAATTCTATGCGTTTTACGTGTTGGTAACTTGGTTCCTCAACCACCAAATTTCATACGGGTATATCCTCGTAACCGTTGCATCAATTGTAATAAAATTTGCAGGGTATAGATAGAATAGACTGAAGTTCATGTGCACCAAATTTAATACCTATAATAGTACAATTGACCAAGATATTTAACAAAGTCTAGTGATCTACTTTATCGTGGACACAGTGTATATGTTATGCCATAGAGAAGTTGTTCCTTACTGCGAAGCTCTCTGGAATACAAACGCGTTGAACATTTTCTCACATATTATGATCAGCTATGCTGTTCCTCCCATTTAGTTTACAGATTTTCAGTTGTTCTGTTTTATCTAACGGTTCTGCTTATTACATACCAAACCACATTTCTTTAGTCCCATATTGCTTGTGTCCCATGTTGATAATTACGACAGGCATTCTTGTAACAGGCCTTAAGAGTTGTTATTCGGTTAAGTACAGTCTAATAGTGTTTTCATAGTCATAGTTGTAACTACAGCGACTCATCATTACCCAAAATATAAGCAATGATTTCAGTTATTTACGTTATTTATATCTAAATAGTAATTGAGCTAATTGAGTCAACCCTTCTGATACGACGCTGGTCAGCCCCCTGATGATTTAAGATTAATCCCTTGGACTTCGGAGCTCTGTATTCCACACTATTGCCTTCAGAGCCGCATTTTCCTGTAGCTCATAAACTAGGTGAAGACCATTGTTCCAGATATATGCTTCTCTCATATCCCTAACCTGTTGCTGCTAGATCTGTTAATTACGTGAATAAAAAAATTAATTACTATTCTGAAAGTGAACAGCATGGATGAAAGTAAATGACTTCACAATAGCTGCAAATACCATTTGATGCATCCTATTCCAGCTCCAGAAGCAGCTTTCATAACCTACGACATTAATTAAAAGTAAATGACATGTGGGCTACATGTATCGGTTAAGTGATTTACCTGACAGGTATATGGATAGTATACCTGGCATTAAGTGTTATACCAAGTTTGTTTACTGGGCCGTCGTCGATTGTTAGCTCCAAGGCTTACACTGGAATGCTGTGTCACCCGAGCTAACGTAGCTGCCAACGTGACTATCTCGCTTATAAAGTCTTAAACTAAGCGGAAGAACCAACCTATAATATAATAGGACTTATTTTATTTTTGTACAATTCGACTCCAAGGACCTTGATCAGACCCGCCGAGAGGGGGCAGGGGGCAAATGCCCAGGGTCCCTGCGACTTCTAGGAGTCCGGGCTGGGCCCGCTGTCCGCTATGAAAAATATTATAAGCTCAAGCAAATTAAAAGTGTTCAAAGATATGTCATGAAGTAAAATGAACTACAAGGATATTATAAACGATTTTGCTGCAGATAAATCCAGAAAAGTTGATTTTTTATTAGCATATATTTTAAAGTTACATTTCTAAAATTAACAACTGAATAAAATCAGAATTGTATGTATTATAAATATAATATCGTACGGTTGTAATTTTATTATTTCAATTTAATTTTTTTAATTTTCTCATAAAGCTTAAAGATAGTTTAGGGGTCCCTGACTGCCCTGCCCACAGAGGTCCGGAATTTCTCTCGGTGGGCCTGATAAGATTCTTTGTCAACCCAACTTAGGGTCTATTGCGATTTAGGTTAATTGTAATTTGTTATCTGACATTTATAAAGCATCACATCAAGAAAAACTCGTCAGCGGCGCTCGCGACCCGAACCAGTGAAATCACAGACTTCAGCTGCTTGCCAAACTGTGGAAGGGACGATTAATATCACGCCAAATATCAATTTCACCTGTTCAGGTCATAAGACTATAAAGTTTCCAAGAGTTTAAAAACTTATCCAGGTATTACAAACATTTTACGATCATTTTGAAGGCGAGATAAGTCACACAGAAATGCGAAACGGAGGTGCCGTTACTGAGTCGCCAGGTGAAGATCAGTTAGATAGATGTTGAAGGCCAATAAAGAAATGAGGTTTGAGGCGTTTCTTCAAAGAAGAAAATGTGTTCGAGCAACGAATTAACATTGGTAGTAGATTCCATTCCTTGGAGGCAGCGATGCGGAATGCACGAGAGCTAATGGCAGTGCTACATCCAGGCTCGTAATCAGTGCTCGTGAATAAGCTCTTGCCCCGCGCTTAGCTATCAAGTGGCGCTTTCGAGTTTTGAATGACGAATATGACTAAATCTTTGTCATTTGTAGTAATTACGTTAGTATTTATTGAAGCAATGGACAAGTCATTTTCTAAAGAGAGGAAGAAACTTCGAAGTGTCCCAGTTAACTTGACGACATACTAAAAAGACTTATGAAGCGCCATATTTTCAGGAAACAACATTAAGTTCACTCATGGAGCGTCAACCAAGTCACTAATCTATCCTAGGACGTAAGGAATCAATCGCTCTGTCCTAGGGAGCCAAACTGAACATTTGAGCGGCAAATTGAATTGACGAAGCGCCTGGTAGAGGCTATGGCTCTGTACGTTGCGATTTGGAGCAAACGGTAAATAAGACTGTCGTGGGATTATCGAATCTAGTGAGTTTAGAAAAACTGCTAAACCTATAATGGAAGCTGCGGATTTCCACTTGGCCATTGCCAATGTAGCGCCTCTGGTGCTTAGCAGTAGTTGCCCTGAGGACCTGATAACAAAGACGTAGGCTAGTTCTCGTCTTAGACAGAGGTTCATGCACCGTTCTTTTTAAGCGGAAACTGCGATGCGTTTCTTTGTGGTTGCCCAAAAGGTTTCGAACCCGTTGAAGAGTGCACAGGAAAGGCTACTATCTTCTTACCTGGTCCAAGGGCAGCGTGTCCGTTCGCTAGAGGGCGGGGTCACATCTTAACATGACTACACCGTAGACTAGGTCAGCTCTCGGCGTACGTACCTTGTCCGTCGCCGTCCTGGACTCTAGAATGTTCTTTTGCGGCCAACGTTCGCTCTGCAAAGTCTTTATCTTCAGATCTCGGCTAAAAACCCACCGCATCCTGGACTCTTTTACTCCGACAACAAAGACGAACATTAGACCTACGGCAGAAAGTCTTTATTGCGAGAGTTGTAGACTTGTGGAACGATTTCTTCTCAGTGGACATTATTACAACTGCATGACAAAGCTTGGAAAGATAGGATGTTAAGCATTACAGGTTAACTTAGAGTGTCTCCAGTACGGAGGGCATGTCTTCTGAACTATACATACAACCTTCGTAATATTAGGCCTACATGTAGGCCTATGTACTTAAACTACAGATGTAGAGCGATTTCTGATAGACACTTGACGTCTATTCGAGGACATCTATTGACCTTAAGCAAGGTGGGAAAATAATTTGGGGAAAATAATTTGTAAATATATACCGTATTAGCTCGTAGTTTTCAAGAATTTGAAAGCGCATTTTATATAATCGTCAGAAACAACTGAAGCAATTTAAAATGTAGGCGAAGGAATTTAACTTTTTGAAGAACAAAATCAATTGTGACTTCTGCTTAAGTAATCTAGTTTCTCTGGAGGGAGATCACCTCGTTCCAGGCTGATTCAGCTAAATAATAATCATCAAAAAAACTAGCGTCATGCGCTGCAGCCTGCAATCGAATGTGAACTTGTTTCCAAATCTGTGTTGAAAAGATTACTATATGCCTGTGAACCATTTTCATATCATGATGCTCTTCCTCCCTGACTATAATGATTTGAAAGGCGTATTTAGAAATCAAAAGTATGTTATTTTTATGCTAATAATTGTACTCGTGAAATTTGAGCTATGCATGTTACAATAGTGTTATGCTTGAATTAAATCGCCACGAGAGTATAATAAAAGGATGTTATTGTTACCATGGCATCTATTAATATTTTTGCTATTAACTGTGGGCCTAAATTGTGACATAGCTATTCACATAAATTGACTGTTAAGCTGAAATGTGTGTTGCTGAGTCATTATTTAAGATTTATCGTTTGGTCTTTAAAACGCTTAGTTTAGACAAGTTAAGTACATTGGCTTTCCTCATGAGGCTGTACTGCTACCTTAGGGGGCCCTACTTAGCGATGCCGAAAGACCCTTTCAGGGTTCCCCTGTGTGACTCTATGTTTTTCCGTTGAGTGCTACTGTATTGTTTTTAGTTGGTCACTGAATAAGATGATTTGATTTTGATTTGAATGGACTTTAGAGAAAAATACAGAATCGCGAGGCATTTGCCGCTACACTGCTGACACCTGTATGACATTCGCTGTGGCGGGTTCTCTGACAAAAGTTGGACGATGTGATATTAGTGATCTGATGAACAGGTAAGAAATCTTGACCCAACCACGACTGACACGTTTACTTTTCCGCGATCCGTTTAAAAGTTCCTAATGCTAATAGAAAACATTTGTTAGTTTCACTCTTCAAGAATCTATTTTCTAATCTATTAGAATACTATTTCTTCTGTACACCTCAGACCTTGGAGGTATTTTCCAACTGTTTGGGGTCTCTTCCCATCAATTTGCTGACGACACCCAGGCCTTTTTACATGGCCCAGCATCTTCTGCTGTTCAAATGGTAGAGCGGTTGTTAGAGGCTTCCTCTGCCATAGATGAATGGCTCTCTTCTAATCGCCTGCGGCTGAATCCTGACAAGACACAATTCATATGGCTTGGTGGCCGTCTTCAGCTCAATAAGATTGATACTGTTTCCCTTCATCTCAGATTTCCCCACATCCACTTCTCCTCTTCTGTTCGTGACCTGGGAATTGTCTTGGATCCTTCCCTTTCTTTTACTGACCAGGTCAACTCGGTTTCCAGACCAGGTCAACTCGGTTTCCAGATCTTGCTTCTACCATCTACGCCAACTACGTTCCACTCGGACGTGCTCATGGTCCCTTTGCCCGCACAGCTACTAAGCAGAATCGCGCCTTCTCAGTGGTTGGCCCCTCCCTCTGGAATGGGCTCCCTTTGGCACTGCGTTTGCATCCCAGAATCCACTCTGAATCTTTCTATTCTTGCCTCAAAACTGTCCTTTTCAGCCGTGCTGGGGTCGGGAGCGCTCCTGAGTAGTAACCTTGAAGGGGCGCTATATAAATCTTTGTAATGAATGAATGAATGAATTCGCAGCTCTCTTTCACTGCATGCCATTACTACTCTGATCCACGCCTTGATCTGCACTCGGGTCGACTTTGGGAACGCTGCATACATTGGACTCTCCGCCTCTAATACTCACAAACTCCAGTCTATTCTTAATGCAGCTGCTCGGCTTATAGGCGCCATTCCAAAGTTTGCTCATATCTCAAGCTATATTCGGGATACTCTTCACTGGCTTCCTATCCAACAGCGGGTAAACTTCAAAATCCTTTCCCCCTCATGCGTAACTGCCTTGTTGGGTGTGGCCCCATCCTACCTGAGGTCTTTTTGCACCTTTGTCTCTTCCTTACCTGCGAGGGCCTCTTTGCGATCTTCGACCCGTGGCCTTATGGTTGTCCCTCGCATGCGCTCTGCGACGGCCCACTCTAGGTGCTTTGCCCGTGTTGGCCCATCAGCTTGGAACTCTCTTCCTCAGTCTCTTCGTTTTGAGTTACTAGCCCTCTCTCCTTCCCAGTTTCATAGACGTCTTAAGACTTTTTTGTTTCCTAATTCAGGCACTGACGCAGGTCAATAGCGCTGCTGATTTCTGAGCGGCGCTATATAAATGTTCGATTACAACTACAATTACAATTACAATCGATGCAGTGCATTTTATCGATAGCAAGGAACTTTTAACGAAGTAGTCACATGTTAATGTAATATGAAACTTCTAAAATTTCTCAGCGCCCACAGAAGTGGCAGGGAGACCAGTTTACTCACCGGCGCCGTTGCCAGCGATGTTAACAACAGAGTTCAGTCTTTCTTCCAGCTTTACGATTTTGAGTGCAACCAATTTCTTTGGTCGTGATTTTGCAGTTTTGCAGCATCTGCATTCTACCGTACAACCATGTATTGTTTGGGACCCTTGATTTAGGCGATCGCGAGGCAGAATCTACCATTCACGCAATCATATTATGTGCCTGAATGACAAGACTGGATGCCTAAATGACAATAAAAACATTATTTTGTATTAGGATTCTACAGACAATAGTTTCTACTGCCTTTTTACTTTTAAGCTTTAATTATCTCTACTGCCTTTTTACTTTTAAGCTTTAATTATCTCTACTGCCTTTTTACTTTTAAGCTTTAATTATCTGCGTCGATATACTGACTCTTGCCTATGCTACCGTTGCAGTCTTGCGAAGGCCTTCCTTGATGATCCTAGCAGAGATTATGGAGAAAACATTGCCAACGTTCTTCTGGAACTGAACGAACTGACTCCGATCGGAGATCCATTTGCTCCAGCAAAGAGACTCTTTGGTGGGTCTGGTTCTCATGGCAACGGAGGAGCGACTAGAATCACTCCGATTGCGCTCTTCTTCTGGAACTCAAAAGAATCGGATTTCAATGTATGGCTATTCGTCCAGGGTATATTAGGGGGGCCAATAGCGTATTGGATAACACACTGGCATAGAGAGCGAGAGGTACCGAGATCGAGTTCCGTAGGCGGCTTTCTAGGCTGCTATTAGCGCCGTGTATTGCAGGCTGTCTGTTCTGTTAGTAGTTAAGATTTATGTCTTCTGTCATTTGAGTTCTTGTGAATTGTTTCAATTGCATAACTGTACAGTGTACACTGTAACCGGTTGCGGATTGTGAACCGGATTGTTTCAATAAAGAATAAAGAATATTATTATTATTATATTATTATTATTTTTTCGCCCGAGGTAGAAAAGATCCCTCAGGCTCTAAGAAACTACTACTACTACCATTATTATTATTATTATTATTATTATTATTATTATTATTATTATTATTATTATTATTATTATTATTATTATTATTATTATTATTATTAGTATTATTTTTATTTTTATTTTTTATGCCCCGAGGTAAACATGATCCCTCAGGGACTTGAATATTACTATTGTAGATGGGGTCTTATGGTGTTGTCTTATTATTATTATTATTATTATTATTATTATTATTATTATTATTATTATTATTATTATTATTATTATTATTATTATTATTATTATTATTATTATTATTATTGTTATTATTATTATTATTATTATTATTATTATTATTATTATTATTATTATTATTATTATTATTATTATTATTATTATTATTATTATTATTATTATTATTATGTCCACAGATCCTGTTGTTGTCAGCGAGGAAAGTACATTCAGCTTCTGGCGCCATGTTAATCTATCTAAATAGTGGATGAAAATAATGTAAAGAAATCTTCCTGCCAAAAATAGAACCGGAACGCCGTTTTATGTGCGTTCCGGTCCAAAACCGATCCCTGGTCCATAGGCGTATTTGTCGACAGGCAGACAGCTAGAAAGCATGGAAGATTTTGATGCTGGATTAAAACAGAGCTTATTCTTAGACTTTGAACTGCCAAATAAAGACGATCGTAGCTTCATCCCACGTGTGCTCTTTATGTCAATATCAAAGAGATAGTTCGTAACTCAATCCAATACATCGATTCATTGTCGTACTGACATCTGAAAATAACACTAGTATTGCGTTTTTCTCTCTTTTTCTTCCATGTAAAAAGTTGCGGTTTGTCAACTTTCTATTTTCAATAAACGAAATTATATATTCGAAGGAGAATAATTCTCGACAGATAGCAACAGTTTGCACAAGGATCCTTTTAATTAATTACTGTTCCCGGTCGTATCGTGACTGATGCACTACATTTTAATCTAGTCCTAATTTCTATCTAATTATTTTTTAGACTTCTATAGTGTCGTTATTGTGATGCCAAGATCATCAATCTCTTCTAACCAAAACCGCATTGTAGGAAAAGGTGAAGGACAGCACACGTCTGACGCACAGCAACGAAAGTGGAATGAACGGAGCTGTTCTCCAGGCAACAGCCATTCAACTGGCACTCGAATTTTCCGTCTACATTAGAACGAAACAGAACATTGATGTCCGACAACGATACCTAGAGCGACTCCAGGAGAGGATGCAATCGCTCGAGTGAGTCACGTCATCTCTTTCAGTTGACCGATCCACAATAGGCTGCCTCATTGCCTCAGTGGACTGACTCTCTGGACACTGATCTGACTATGAATTGATGATGCTTTATGAGTTCGACTAGGTCACAAAAAGCAAGAGCCACAGATTAACAACAACAACAACAACAACAACAACAACAACAACAACAACAACAACAACAACAACAACAACAACAACAACAACATAATAATAATAATAATAATAATAATAATAATAATAATAATAATAATAATAATAATAATAATAATAATAATAATAATAATAATAATAATAATAATAATAATGCATCTTGCTGTTTTTTACTCCTGCATGGGATCATAATTATAGCCTCGGTTAAAAAATAATAATAATTTCTGGGATGGCGCTTCTATACGATGGGAACAAGTTTTCTATCTGTGCCTAATTTAATTATAACTCTGATATTTTAGCAATCACATGCTTTTGCATTATTTGTCCATTAATGCACTTTCCTCCATCGCTGGTTCAACAGTGGCTAATTTTTGTTGCTTTATTTGCACTGTCTATCGCATTTGTTGGTTAGCCTCAATGGCATGGTGTGTTGAGTTGCTCCGCTGATGAAACATCCCAAACATGACCTCTATCTCAGACCGCCAAAAAGGAACAAGGCACATGCAAATGTATCATGTCGTTAGTTCCATCTTGGCAACGTGTTAGTTCGTAGGGACGAGACTAGGAATAACCCTTGCCCACCTTCGAACAGACCGCCCCTCTCTGCCTCCACTCCACGTCCAACCTCTGATTCTTTTCATTATCTTGTGCTTCTGCTACACGTGAATAACCGGCCGCAACATTCCAAAGTCAGGATCCAGTGGCTTCTTCCCATTGTAGGCTATTTCCTTAATCGCCTGTTATGCTGTTATAAAGGCAGCATAATAATACATCTTCCCGAGAAACTATAGGTCCGCGGTAGCCAAATGACTGCTCACCAGCATAGGCCTATATAATATTGTTCAAGACCCTTTTAAAGAAGACACCTTGGTTGCACTGCTGCACTTCTGGATGTCCTAAATTAATATAAAGCCGAGGAGGCAAAATAGGCTACATAACAAAACCCATACAATAAAAAAGACGGTGGAGACCTTATGATCTGGATAAGTAAGGAATTATCGACTGAGTTAATGAGTTAGCGACTGACTTATCAACTTAGTCTACTAAGTCACTTGCTTATTAACTAAGTCGCTTAGACTTGTCGACTAACTTACCGACTTGCTATCGACTTCTTAGGTAGGTAATCCGGTTTATATTAGTTAGCTAATAACGCAGAGCATTTTTACCGCCTGCTATACTGAAAACCAATTACTGTCAGCTGTTAATGTGAATTTATGAAAGAAGGTGACCGACGTATGCAAATGCTTATTAAAAGGAATAAAGCATAATTATGACTACAAGGGGTCCATAGTGTAGTGGTAACATTACTGGCGTGAAGAGCAGTAGGAATCGGGATCGCTTCCCGCAACCTCCCAAAGGTCCACTCAGTCTATCATTCGCGAGATGGCGCGTTGGTAAAATGAGATGTAGGACGTGATGGGCGCCTTGCATGGCTGCCGTGTACAGTTAGATTCGACTCCTGTAATAACTTGTGATCATCCGTTCATACTGAATTGTACATGTAATCATACTGTTGAATTGAAATGAATGAGACTCCGCTTTTACTGTTGTAGATCACGATCTGGTAATTGCCCGTACTGCAGCAAGTTGAGAAAAATTAAGAGCTACCTATAGAGTCGCCGCCATCCACGGAAACCATTATACTGGAATTAGGTCAGAATAAAGGCTTATATATAGGCGTTGAGGAATATTGCTTTGCAACTAAAAGACTTCCTTATTTCATGTTAACTCACAACTTAGCAACAATCTTGTTTCAAAATATGATTTTCATATAAAGTAGATCCATGTGTCACACATTATAGATAATCCCTGCTGTCGTAGTCAAACGGATGCTTTGGAGTAATTTTATATGATCTAAATATCGTTCACTTTATTCTCAGTTGTGTATTAAGATAATATTACTAAAACTAAAATCATGCTGAACTGATGACCTAAAAATGGCGTCACTCAATAATGGTCGTTATTCTACGGGTAAGCACTGGTGTTCTTCATTGTTCGAAAATGGTCATCCGAAATTATGCTTTTGTCTTAGGCACTGAAACCACGGCCTACAACTCAGTACCAACAGCGATTTATTGTTTCTTACGTGGCATGCAACCAATTCCAGGGCTACCAGTAGAAGTAAGTCGCATAAAAGACCTATACGATGACTGTTGTAGTTGTAGCTGTTTTCTATTACTAGCGTTTCTAGTTGTTCCTTTGTACGTTGAGCAATTGAATTGTGTAATGGAATACAATTGACAATGCCATTCATTAGGGCTTTTTTAATTAAATATTTACTTCTAAAGGAGTCTTGAAAACTGGAGAAATGTCTATAAATAAAGTCAAAATATCTGGAACAATATTTACATGCATAGACACGGTGATCTAATTGCCAAGACACCCATTTCAACACCTAGAACATGTGCCTGGCAAACTACTGCTCTGGTTAATCATTTTTGTTGTAACACATAGGCCTACGATGTGAAACAGTAAAGGCCTACATAGTTGAGAGTCACTAACTTCCCTAAGCCTTCTTAAGGGTCGTGCGGAAGTCTTTCATGCAATTCGTAGTTACAAGTGGTGCTATAGGTTTATAAATTCATAAATAATAAATATTATGATTTTTATTTTTATTTATCGCAGCGCACAGATTACGAAAGAACAGTCATCTACGCGATAAGTCTAGGAGGAGACACGGATACGATTGCTTCGATGGCTGGAGCCATTGCTGGAGCTTACTACGGTCAGGATTCTATTCCACAGAGATGGAGAGACATCTGCGAAGCCAAAGCCATTGAGGATGCAAAACGATACGCAAAAGATATTCATAATCTCGTATGGAAGTAACATTTTTACTGTTGAGTCAGAAAAGTCTGATTTGGAAATGTAGAGAATTTTATGTCCGAATACATGGCCCTATCTGCAAATGAAGTTAGTCTTTTAAAACTGCATATCATATTGCTCGTTGCGAATTCATCACTTTTATATGCATTGTTTTTGTAAAGCGTGTGCGTTTGCTTCGTACGAAGATTACTTGCTTTCTTACTTAGCCGTAATTTTCGTCTAGATAAGAGCAAGACTATTCTTCCCCAGTCATGAAACACGTGTATAAGACTTCTGTTGTAAGATTGCGACTGTCGTGTTTGAATTTCTTCTGAGAAAATTATGAATCCGTGAAACGGAATAGATGTCTTTTTACCCACGTTACATATTTGAACCGTGAAGAACGGAAAAATGATAAGTTAATGTGATACAACATCACAACAACATCGTGACTCAACTTAGAAGTGTGCACTATTGTACCGCCAGACTGAGACTAGAGCGCTACTCAGTGAATAGACTGATGATGATTATTAACGATGAGAATTATGAAGATGACTGATTTATCATCATGAACGATTTATCATAATCATTATCAGTAAGAACAGAAGCAGCACTACCACTATGCGTTGTCTGATTTCGCCTTCGCATCTTAGCCTCGCAACATTGATCTAAATATTATTTTAGAGCTTCTATATTATAAGGGTGGGGTGACGAAAAACGGGGTGGTTGGTTGGTGGAGGGTTACAGCGTCTGTGCGTCAGTGTACCGGATATCATACCGATAGCTACTTCAGAGATTTGAATATTGAGCCAGCATGGTCCATTACCGTCAGAACACCGGGAATTTTAAAAGACGTGGATCCCATTCAAGATCCCGGACAAGGTCGACGGCATACTGTGTCGTTATACAAAAAGCGTACATTTCGATCTATATAGAGTCGAATGGAGCGTGACGCGAATATCTAGCTCGCTTATTTCGAACCTAGGATATATCGAACCGTGTACGATGGTCCCTTGAACTTCGACAGTACTGAATACACAGCAACCGAAATCTGATATGAACAGCATAAGTGACCCTCAAGTTTGAGCAACTGTTTAGCGCGTCTGTGCTCGAGAGAAGTTTGAAGTAGGAAATACTTCGCTGTGGTATAATACTTGCCGACGCATAAATCACAATCCACCAATGTAACTCTGGCAAACACGGCCTACATCAAACACTGCTCTTAGACTTCAGGGTCAGTGGTTTTGTAGGACACAGGTGTGATTAAACCCCGTTACAAGGTTATTCTCTTAATTGGCTAGTGAGGTCAGCTCCAATCGGAAGTCTCTCATCCTTTTCATTTTCTGATAACTTAGATAAATTGAAAATGACTACGATTGGGAAGTCACCAACTGACGAAAACCTCCTTCTTTACAATCGATGCCACTCGGGAAAACTTAGAAAAGAATCGTCGTGTCGTCGTCGTCGTCATCATCATCATCATCATCATCATCATCATCATCATCATCATCATCATCATCATCATCATCATAATCATAATCATCGTTGTATTAGTCATTTTCATCACAACAGGACGTCGTAAAAATCAATCGTGGAGATCATTTTACCTTATTTTATTACGGTTTCTTTTGAACACCGGACACATAAATATTAGGCACAATATATCACTCAACTTGTTACGATCTAGAGCTTCAGGAAGGATTCAGGAGACATTGATTCTTTACTCATGCGACCATCGAGGCATTCTGTTAAGTGATATTATGGAGACATGAGGGCATTCGAAGCACCCTCAAGGCTCGGATAGGCCTACACTATCGTCCTACATACATGTCAAATAAACTAACAGACTGAAACAGATACATTTACTACTAAGTCTGTTAAGGGAATGGCGCTGTTTTCAAGCATGAACGTTACTACTGAGAAAGCGACAGCGTCTCACTTCACCTGATGCAAGGCGTTGAATGAAAAATTGTCTCAAACAATTGCAAGGAGCAGTAATCTTCCGCCATGAAACTCTTTGCCGTTTGGATGTGGTTGGTTGCCATGTGTAGAAACCAGGTGAGTTGCGAATCGTCTGACACGATATCCTATAGCGTTGTTTTATTGGACAATTCCTATTATTACAAACCCAAAATATATCAGTGGACTTTTGAGCGGAATATTTGGAATGAAGTCTTGTTCTTTTGGCCGGACGTGGATGAAACTCAGGAAAGCGATGGAAGTCTAATGACCGTCTCCAACAAAAGACTCAGTGACTCAGAGTTTCATTCGTCGTTCAATGCGTGGAAGACAATGCGTCAGGGTTTCGATTATTTACGACTGTCGTGCGCTCCAACCGAGAATCGTGCATCCGTTTGCATCTGCACAAAGTACAACCGATCGAAAGAGTCCAATGCTAGTGCAATACCAGCTGAAGCGACCAACAGCTCTGACTGGATACGTTCGTCCATTATTGAATGCAGGAATCTTCCGCCCCTTACTTCTCAAGTCTTTAGAGATTTCAGAAAGTTAACGTTGCTGGAATTCGACATGCTTCATTTAGATCTTGTGCAAGCTGACGCCTTTCGTGACCTTGACTCACTTGAATATTTTAGAATCTCTAATTTCTCGATCACGGCAGGCGCAGTGATGAATGGGACACTGTGTGGATTGGATACATTGTTTGTGGTTCAAATCTACGACAACGGTTATAATAACGACAGTAATGACTTTCTTCCGTTTCTACAATGTGATACAAGTAACAACGAAAGCGCAAAGGTCAAAACTCGAAGAAATTTTGCAAGAGTCATCGACATTAAAAACACATCCTTATCTCTGGTACAGAAAGATACATTTACCAGTTTCACTTGGTTTTATTTTTTTGTCATTTTCATGCAAAACAATATGATAACTGACATCGAAGACGAAGCATTCGCTGGGTTTTCACAATTAAAGCAACTCGATATTTCTGAAAATCAACTGATTTTTCTCAGACCCTCTGTTTTCAAGGGTCTTCATGGTTTACTTGAACTGAATCTGGCGTTCAATCGTCTTGAAGTCATCAATGTGGCTGTATTCAAGCATCTGTCGTCTTTGTTGAGCCTTAACTTGACTGGAAATTTTATAATACATTTGGAAGGAAGGTTCAGTATTGTTCCAAAGCTCATCGATTTAGGCCTAGGATGGAATAGACTGAACAGTGTGAATGCAACCACGTTTGCTAATTCATTGCAACTCATGAAACTATGGCTAGACTTTAATCAAATCTCAACCATTAGCCCCAACACATTTACAGGCTGCCGTTACTTATGGTTCATTGATTTGACTGGTAACCTTCTCGATAACTCAACACATATAAAAGAATTTCTACAATACCGAATAAAAAATCTGGTTTACTTAGACCTTTCTAACAATAACATATCGAGCATTTTACCTTTCATGTTTTCCCAAAATCCTGATATGTACGCGCTGCACGATCTTAGTTTGCAATCAAACCAAATCAAAACCATTGACAAAGACGCCTTCACCAACATTACTGCATTAATTCAATTGATGCTTGGAAATAACGCATTAACATATCTTCACCCAGACACTTTCGAAACAAATCATGAACTTGCCACCGTTTTTATGAATGATAATTGTCTCGAATCCATTCCAGCGATGTCTGAAAATTTGGAAAAGTTATTTTTGGCAACAAACTGCATCAGAAGACTTCCACTATTCAACAAAACCATGAAAACCCTCACAATATTATCACTGTATGGTAACCCATTAAATAGTTTAGCTGAAAATTCTTTCGCTCAATTTCCATCAATGACTGCATTGAACGTCAGTCGTTGCAAATTGAGTTATATTTCTAAAGACACATTTTACAATAACAGCAAATTGAAGGTTCTAGATCTCTCCCAGAACAGTCTTAATATCGATTTTTCCGTTAATTACTGGACAACACCTGTGAATATAGAGCATGTAAACCTTAGTCACAACAGTATTCGATCAGCTAAGAATCTTTTCTTGCATACGATCAGAAACGCTCTAACAGTCGATCTGAGTCACAATCCTCTAGTTGACTTTCCCGACCAAACAAAACAAGGCCCCAATGATCAACCAATCATTTACACTGAACGACTTTTCCTGAAAAGTTGCAGTCTGGTGAAAATTTCTGAATCAGTCCTGGAAACGGCAATCAATATCGACCTGGTAGACCTAAGTTCGAATAATCTGACGCAATTCAAACCGTTCAAACTACATGATCAAGGCAGAAACGCTGCATACAAGATTTTATTGGATGATAATCCGATTTTATGTTCGTGTGAAATGAGTTGGCTAAAAGATGAAGAGTACAGATTACATTATATTGTACCGTTCTGCATTCGAGTAGCCAACGGTGCACTACAAAATTTCAGCTCAGTAGCAAGAGAAGATTTTCTTTGTCGTGTTACGGAATTTTGTATCGTTGAACTACCTGGATGTGAGTGTTACACAGACGATCTTCAAAAAGGACCTACGCAACTCGACTGTTCATATAAATTATACCAAACATTTCCGAAAGATCTTGAACAATCTTTCAAAATCATCAATTTCGAAGGAAATTCTCTCACGGATTTCAAATCAGATTTTGTAGTGAATGCAATGAATGACCTAGAAATATTATTCTTGAAAAATAATGAAATAGTTGACGTGGAACCATATTCTTTTGAGGAATTTCCGAATTTGCTTATTTTGGATCTGAGTGAAAATCGTATTGTTAGCATCAACCGAGAAACATTTTCGAACTTAAGAAGGCTAAAGTATCTCTATCTAAATAATAACCTTATCAACGCTATCGATGGATTGGCTTTTGGAAATCTTCGTCTTTTAAATATATTGACATTGAACAACAATTCTCTTGAACTTCTAACCACAGACAACATGGCCGACATTGAATCACTGGCCTATCTCAATAATCTCACTCTTTTCGAAAATCCGTGGTCTTGTGAATGCGACAATGGAACTTTCAAGAACTGGATTCAACAACACTCAGATATTATCCCAAGTATTTTCAACATTCTCTGCAACGACACTTCTATTCTGACCATTCCAGACGAAAACCTTTTATGCTACGATTTGAACACAAACATCTTCCATGACCAATACTTCATTGAAATTCTAACTTTCTCTGGTAGCTTCTGCGTTTTATTAATATCGACTTTATTGCTCCTTTATCGATTTCGTTATGTTCTTCAAGTACTTTTGTATTCAACATTTCGACTGCGCCTACATCGGAAGGAAAGCAGAATGTGTTGTTACGACGCATTCTCCATATACGACAATTCCGACATTTTGGTTCGCCAATGGATTCAGAATGTGTTCCTCTTTCAACTGGAACCAAAATGTAAGCTTTTTATTCCAGATCGTGACATGATGGCTGGAACAGACAAAAACAACGAGTTAATAAAAAGTGTGAAGCTCTGCCACAGAACAATCGTAGTGATTTCAAAGGCTGCTATGCGAGTGCAAGAAGTTTCGTTTGTTTTTGAAGTTGCCTACCATCACATGACACTGGAACATTCGGATCATGACTTGTTGCTGATTCTTTTAGACGACGTCACTTGCAAGAAGCTTTTGACTGACAACGAACTGGATGCCAATCTTAAGGCTTACCTGAAAACGGACAAATGTATTTCCGTATCGGATAAACTGTTTTGGCAGAAATTGCATTTCTTTTTGCCCAAGTCACGTCCACCGATACAAGAGGATGACGATCAAACAGTCGAAAGATCTTGCTCCACAATTGCTTAGCAGATTATGTAGTTGCTCATTGGTGTAGTGTTCTGCGTGCTTGGCTGTCAGTCGAGAAGTCCTGGATTCAAATCCTCGCCAGGGCAGAAATTTGGTTCGATGTTTCTATTCCACCTGCACCTCTAACGAACTCGACAGAGATGACTGACCAGCTGCCCTCATAAACCGAGGCTAAGAAATTGAAGTCGCTAGCACTTCATGCGAATGGCGGCCTCTAGGATACCTTAAGATTCTGTTCTTGGATACCTTAAGATTCTGTTCTTCTCTTCTTTTGTGTGGTGACTGTAGGCGAGCATTGTCCCTTCGACTGTTTAGTCATAATACGTTATATCTGTAGACGAAATGTTCGCAGTATCATCTGCAGCTTTTTTGTATGTACTACTTATAGTGTATTAAATTTCTCAGCAAGTGGTGGATTTTCTAGTTATTCGAGCATCGTTTTCTTATTGTACTTTTGTTCTCAACGGATATTAGCAACATTTTGTGTATTAAATCTTGGCTCTATGTGTGTAACGTTAACATAAGTCGCTGAACGAGATCATAATTTTGGCTCAAATCTTATTGATGTCGCACTGTATTATTAATGCTTTGATGCCTTGAATGTTGGAATATGAAGTGAATCCATATTTAAAGCGGTAAATCATTCAGGTAATTTTTTGTATAGGCCTAAATCTGTCAAACAGACCCACAAGAAAACCCGGACGAAAGCTGTATACTTTATAGGCAGTAGTATCGCTTGATGATGTGCTTGACTTGAGTCTTATTTTGTTCCTTTTTTTACTGTCGTAGTAAAGTCATGCAGTGGGTGATGAGTTGCTACTCAAATTCTGAGACTTAAATCCAAGAATATACTGGCGCTATTTTAGTTATTCACGCATTGTTTGTGTACTTATAGGTTTATTGCTCTTAATGGATATTAACGATACTTAGGCTAGTGCAGTATGCAGTGCCTTTTCAGGTTTCAGCTACATTATACGCAACAGTAAGCAGTTAATTAACTCATTGACTGATAGCAGAAACAGTTAGCACCATGAGTTGACCGAGATAATTGAAATTTGCACTTTGCATGCATTGGAAATTAGGAGTCGAATGCAAGAGCATGTAAGGGCTATTGTAGGCCTATAGAGTTTTGGGCTTTTGGCTCTATGGAGTAACGATAGCATAGTCTATCTGAACGGGTAGCCTACGTAGTTGTGCTTATGTCACCGTGTATTTTTACTGCTTTAATGGCTTAATTTTAGAATATGAGCTAGGTTAATCCTGATGTAAAAGTGATAAACTATTCTCGTTGTTTGTTGAACAGTCTTAAATCTGTCATAAAGACCCACAATGAAGCCTGCAATAAAGCTACATCCTCGATAAACAGTAACATTTCTATATGATACTTCGACATAAGACTTAGTTTATTCTGCTTGTCTATCGTAGTACACTCTTGAAGTGTTTGTTTTGTGGTCTGTCCACGCCTCAGACCTATTTGCAAGTGTAGGGCTACTGGCGCGCATTAACCGCTCTAATAACGGAAATCTTCAAGCAGTTTTATGCAGATCATTCAATGCACTTATAAATCTACATTCGTGTGACTTCCATGTATAAATCTTTATCACATTGGACGAGATTTATGTTGATGTAAAGTGATTTTCTAAAGACATTATCGTGTATATCCTACTCCGTGAACTACTTCACTTTCTCTGCCGATTTGTTTAAATAAATCCACGCATACAAATTGCTTAAAATCTATGAACTAAAACGATTTTTATTTACTAATTATTTTCTTACGTTTTCAGAGGTTAAAAGGGGTCCTTAGATAAACTTCAAGTGCATAAGTGAATTCTACATTCCGAGTTCAAGTAGATAAAACAGCAACGGATTCACGTGGTTCAGAATAGAAACTCACTATCAGTTAACCTGAAATGCCAATAGCTCTTTTGGAAGAATTTGTTGACTGACAACGAACTGGATGCCAATTCCAAGGCTTTTCTGAAAGCGGGAAATATAGCACTAAAGCATTTCTTCCATAATGTTCCTTTCGGTGTCTAAAATAATTCATGTCAGTGGCTTTGTTTGGTGTTACTTCATCGACCTCTTCCTTGGCTCTGCTCTTAGTAAAAGGCAGTGGAAGAAGTTTGTCGTTTACACATGCCATAAATGTCAAGTTGTTAGGGGACCATTCTTACATAAACCAATGAGATCTCCTCCTTCTCTTGAATGTTGTCAGCTCACATGTTTTCTATAGACATCAGCTCCTTGTAGTGTACCAAATACCAATTGTAAATGTCATAGGGCGATTGGTCATACGGACGATTGGTCAGAACGGACGATTGGTCATAGGGACGATTGGTCATAGGGCCTACCAGCGGTCATAGGTCCTATCGGCGATGGGACTATCGAGCGCTATCGAAGGCTAAAACAAAGAAGTTTTTAAAACATGAAAACTATATACTGGATCATTTTACTGTGAAATACGTAATATACTATACTTTATATAAGCTTACTATAATACTTCTTGACTCTTTCACTGCAAATGAATGTATTGCTTTGGTTTCATTGCCTTTTCATTCATTCATTCATTTATTCAGAGCATTTATATAGCGCCCCTTCAAGAAACTACTCAGGAGCGCTCCCTGGCCCAGCCACGACTAAAGAAAAAAGACTTGAGTGACTTGTAGAACCCTGTCAGATTTGGCTTTACAAGTAAAAACGGAGCTTAAGTGGTAGGTCATTCCAGATGGAAGGGCCAACAACCGAGAGTTACACGGCGCTGCCTAATAGCCAAGCGAGTCCGTGGAACAAGAAACTCACCCCTCGTCATAGAACGAAGCGCCCGACGCGCTGGAACATCAGACACTTTTATACCCGAGTAAGATGCGGATGAAACGTTTATTTCTTCGGCGTCAATCTCCATTCTTTGAAGTGCTTTAGACTTTTATGTGCGTTTATCTAGCGAATGTTAAGTTCTTTGAAGTGAGTTAAAGCCTGCATGTAATTATCTTAATAAGTTTCTTGATTGGCACTGATTGTATTTGTCCGAAAACGATCAATGTCCCTAATTGATGCCTTTCATACTTTGAGTTACATACGGGTAAAACGTGTATTATTTCGACCAAACGTTAAGTTCTTTGAAGTGAGTTGATCCCTGTAAGTATTACCCTAATATTGCTTGATTGGCACTGATTGTATTTGTCTAAAAACGATGTATGCCCCGGTGCGTTAAGTTTAAAACTAAGAATGTCCATAACTAGCGACTACAACGAATTATGTCGGTTTATTAGCGGCATATGACCAATCGTCCGTATGACCAATCGTCCTATGACCAATCGTCCTATGACCAATCGTCCTATGACCAATCGTCCTATGACCAATCGTCCGGATACCGACTCCAGAGGCTTGCGAAACTGAAAGGGACAAACTGAGGAGCTTGAGCCGCAGCTCTAGAATATGGCGATTCAGGCTGGTTGGTCCAACAATCAAAGCTTCTGGACTTGCTGTAGCAGTACGCATACGAGGGACAATCAGAAGTCCATGGGCAGTCAACCGAAGGGTTTCAGGACCGGAGCCAAAGAAACCATGCTACCAGATGGACCACGGGAACATCTAGCTGCTATTCTATTGGATCCTCTGCCGAATGATAATTTGTTAGTTGTAGTTGCTTATTTTAGCGGTGAATTACTTGTTCGTTGTAGTTGATTATAAGCAGATTCTTTGAAATGAAAATTCTAAAATACATCTCATCGCAGAGTTTTATCGATGGTTTGAATTACTTTTTTTTACTACACATGGTTTTCCCTTGTCTTTAAAGACAGACCATGCTGCTAATTTTACGCATGAGAAGTTTGAAAGATATCTTAAGAGTCTCGAAATCAGCATAAGACAAGCATTCCCTGTCACAATTCAAAGACGTAGTGGACAGACAAAACCGTACAAAACTGAAAAATGGGAATATTCAAACTGTGTGGGAAGAATCGTAAACAGGAACTGAGCAGGTTCTTGTGTAGAGCACAGCACAGGTTTTCATGTGTAGTAGCATATAACATAACATAACATAACAAGGTTTATAGTGGCTCAGAAGACTTTCATCTGTGTCAGAGCCACTCTCTCGAGCCTTTTCCACTGCATCCTTACTCAGTATCCAATTTTATTTAGTCTCTTCTTGAACTCCATCACCGAGTCCACAGTAACAATTTCCTCGTCCAACTTATTCCAATTGTTCACTACTCTTGTACTGAAGAATCTATGCATTATTGTCCCAGATGATTTTTTAAATAATCTTGTAGCTGTGCCCTCGAGTTCTTTTGTTAACTGAGAATTCAAAGAGCTTTTGTGCTGGTATCTTGTCTCTTCCTGTCACTATCTTGAATGTCTCTATCAAATCTCCTCTATCTCTCCTTTTTCTGCAATGTTGTCAGCTTGCATCTCCTCAGTCTTTCTTCATATGTCAGATTGCCGAATCCCTTTATCATGTTCGTTGCTCTCCTTTGTATTTTCTCCAGTTTTTCTACATCCTGCCTCAGGTATGGGCACCACACTTGCACACAATACTCCAAATTAGGCCTGACCAATGCTTTGTATAATTCGAGCATTATAGGAGAACTGTTTCACTAAAGCAGAATTCCTTCAAGGTTGACAGAATTAATTGATGCTGACCGTACTGTGGCTGGCATTATACTCGTGACGTTCGAGTCACAGAGGAAAGAATAAGATGACTGCATGGTAATAAAAAGATACGTGCTGGTTATATTTCGATTAAGATTGGTATAGCAGAAAGAGCAGAATAAATTGGACAAGACGTCTATCCATGAACTTGTAACAGAAAGAAAACAAAAAGAAGTCACTGTGCAGTCGACAGATTGAGGTGGTTCCCGCAGGAACATTGCACATGTCAGGAAATACAAGAAACCAGAGAGAACTGACGGTGAAAAGCTCAGATGTCTGATCGAGATCCCGTTCAGCAGTCTGATGGCTCTGATGGCTCTGATGATCGCAATAGTGCTGATAACAGGGATGTAGTTGAGATACATCCAAATCATCCAGGCTATTCAGCCATATCATCTGCCTCGAATGAAACGCAGTCGAGACGCTCTTCTAGGTTAATCTTGTGACAGAACGGAATTTCTATGTTGGTTGGAATAAAATCTTCCGTCTATCATACACACACTGTTTTAAGTTAATATTCTTTGCTAATTTATAGTATTAATTGAGCTCTAGGTAATTGTAGAACCTTACTGTGAAATTTATAGTTCCAAGTTATAGTTCTAATTTGGTTTTAAACAATTGTATGACTTAACTGGGAGAAAATCTACTGTGATGTTTTAGGAATGCCATATAGGTACAGCTCGAGCGAGTCGTTTAGTGGGTTTGTGGTAAGACATTACATCGTCAGCGGGGTTTTGATTATTGATAAATCTTCTGTGGGGAAGGTTCCAATGCAGAAGTAATATTTTCGACGCAATTCCCCGTCGGAAGACCTTTGCGCATGTGCAACATTCGGCGCATGCTGTTTAATGGCTTTGAACATACATCAACAATTCGTTACTCTACTATCAATTGGCGTCGGTTAGGCGTCGTGATGGTCGCTTAGGGTCAGGTTAGGTGTCGTGAGGGTCGGTTAGGATCAGGTTAGGTGTCGTGAGGGTCAGCTAGGGTCAGGGTTAGAGTTAGTGTCGTCATTAGAAACATGCCGAAAACATTCCGCCGCATAAGTAATTTCTTTATGCCGAAAACATTCCGCCGCAGTATCACCACATTTTGATTATAGCGAAAATTAATAAGACATTAGACATCAAAGAACATTACATAGCTGTCGAGTATGGGTCTTGAGTATGGAGTAAGAGTCTCTTGAATAGAGTTCCACACAATGCCTTCAAGAAATCTGCGAGTGGACTGGATAACACATCACAAATCTCAGAGAAGTTGCCTTTCCAAATTATTACAGATCTGTGTTCTGACAGCGAATTGTGAGCTGAGAGGCCATCGACTTGAAACTTTGTTCAAGTTCATGGATGCTGGAGTTATCCTGGACTTTAAAACTGTCAACAAGACACATCAAAGATAAAAAATTCAAAAAGGCAATTTTAAGAGACGAGGTCACGGAAAATAAGTGAAATGGTGCTCCCAAGACCACCGTTGAAGAAAATGACAGAGCTCAGAAGCCAAATGCTAAGATGTAGTCAAAGACGTAGTACAGATATAGCGAACTATATAGTCAATGTTAACCTAAAACAAAACCAAAAACTAATGCAGAACACGAAAGTAAATAGCTTTCTTACTCTAATTGAATTCCGTTGCTGCATAGGCAGAACAAAGGATATGTAGCCTAAGCAAAAAATTGCAACACCTGTCGCGTAATTTACTTTTTGCAAGAATCACTGTTCAATGCAATTTTAATTTTTATAAGAGGCAAATAATTGAAACTTTATTCAGATGTAATTGTTGACTTGCAAACTTCAACAGTCATTCCATAGTTGTCAATAAATTTAATCAAAAATTATTATTCTCAATAACTATTTGTCGTGCAGGCCAGCTCTAATAGCAAATCTCTCGCATATTTTGTGATTAGAGAATTTGGAAATGACTGCGATTGAGTTGTCGCCTATACATGTATGTGAAGGTCTTATTGTTAACATTCTACGTTACTCGTGAAAACCTTAGCAACAAACAACCTACTATCAGTATCGTCGTCGTCTTAGTCATTTTTATCACAACAGGGCGCGTTGAATATCACTCATCGTTGTAGGCCTACTACGGTTTAATTTGAACACCGGATACATAAATATCAAGCATGACAAATAAGGTCGTTTGAGAACATCTCGCGAATAAGAATCGGTTGAGCCGACAACGATAATTTATTCATGCGACCATCGAGGCATTCAGACAAGTGCTTTAGTTTATAAAGGGCAATAAAATTCTTGCGTTATTTGAGGCATCTTATTCAAGTGCCCTTAGGTCAGCGTCTATATCGAAGACAGGAATTAGAAAAGCCGGTTTTAATTAAGTTCATTAATCATTATCTTATTTTGCTAGTTAAGCAACTTCCACTCGGAAGTCGCTCGCACACTTTGATTTAAGCCTATGATAATTTGAGAAATTGGAAATGACTCAGATTAGTTGGAAGCTTACCGACAAGTTCCTTTATGTTGGCAATCGAAATCACTCACGAAAACTTAGAGACGAACATTGCATTATAAACGTCGTCATCGTCTTTAAAACGGTCTCCAGAAAATGACGTCGTAAAACTCACCCAAGTGGACTACCTTCTCTTTATTGCAGTTCGCTTTGAACACCGGATACATAAATATTAATGACCTCTTTTGCAAAGACCTCGCGCGTCGAACTGTTGTACAAGCAACCATGATATAGGTCTACGCATTCAGGCAAGTGATTAATTGTTGACAATAAAATTGTGAAGAGATAGGCTACACTATTCTAAGAAACGCTGGAAGACTGAGCCTATATCAATCTTCCTTGATTGGAGTTAATTGTCAATAAATTACTGAATGGAACATTTATTACTAAAGGTCTATTAAAAGAACGACCTCCTTTTCTAGTATGTTCGTTCTTACCGAGAGACCAAAACCGCTTTGCTTCTCGAGCCGCAAAGCTTTCATTAAATAAATTTCATCGAACAATTGCATAATGAATATCGTTGCTGTTTGGCTGTGGTTGGTTCTTGTGTCTACACACAAGGTGAGTTGTGAATCTTCAGACACGACAATCTATAGCGTTGTTTTGTTCGAACACTCCGTCTATTTTTATCCCATAGTAGAGCAATGGACTTTTGAGAGGAATATTTGGAATGAAGTCCTCTTCTTTTGGCCGGACGTCGAGAGCGATGGAAGTCTAATGACCGTCTCCAACAAAAGACTCAGTGACTCAGAGTTTCATTCGTCGTTCAATGCGTGGAAGACAATGCGTCAGGATTTCGATTATTTACGACTGTCGTGCGCTCCAACCGAGAATCGTGCATCCGTCTGCATCTGTACAAAGTACATCCGATCAGAAGAGTCTAATGTCAGTTCAATACCAGCTGAAGCGAGCAACAGCTCTGATTGGATACGTTCGTCCATGTCTGAATGCAATAGTCTTCCGCCGCTTACGCCTCAAGTCTTTAGAGATTTCAGAAAGTTAACGTTGCTTGAATTCGACATGGTTCAGTTGGATGTTGTGGAAGTCGATGCCTTTCGTGACCTTGACTCACTTGAATATTTTAGAATCTCTAATTACTCGATGGCAGCAGGCACTGTGATGAATGGGACAGTGTGTGGATTGGAGAGATTGTTTGTGGTTCAAATCTACGGCAAAGGTTATAACAACGAAAGTAATGACTTTCTTCCGTTTCTACGATGTGGCACAAGTAACAACGAAAGCGCAGAGGTCTCAACACACAATAACTATGCAAGTATCATCGACATTA
The DNA here is from genome assembly GCA_020284085.1 of Aporrectodea caliginosa. NCBI lineage: Eukaryota > Metazoa > Annelida > Clitellata > Crassiclitellata > Lumbricidae > Aporrectodea > Aporrectodea caliginosa. The sequence goes on from JACEVL010000321.1 coordinate 716,248, forward strand.
AAAACACATCCTTGTCGCTGATACAAAAGGATACGTTTGCCAGTTTCACTTCAAACGAGTTATTTGTCCTTTTCTTGCAGTACAATATGATAACTGACATCGAAGACGAAGCATTCGTCGCGTTTCCACAATTATGCCTACTCGATATTTCTGAAAATCAACTGATTTTTCTCAGACCCTCTGTTTTCAAGGGTCTTACTGGTTTGTTTGAACTGAATCTCGCGTTCAACCGTCTTGAGGTTATCAATGTATTGGTGTTCGAGAATCTGTCGTCTTTGATAAGTCTTAACTTGACTGGAAATCTAATATTGCACTTGGAAGGAAGGTTCAGTCTTCTAAAACAGCTTGTGTTTCTGGAATTTGAATCAAACAGATTGAACAGTGTAAATGCAACCACGTTTTCCAACTCCGTGGAACTTCGGGAACTACGGCTACGCTTTAATCAAATCTCAACCATAAGCCCGAACGCATTTATTGGCTGCCCTAACTTATGGCATATCGATTTGACTGGTAACCTTCTCGATAACTCAACAAATATCAAAGAATTTCTGCAATTCAAAATAAAAAATTTAGCAATCCTAGGCCTTGCTCAGAACAAAATATTAACCGTATTACCTCTCATGTTTTCCCAAAATCCTGATCGATACCCTTTCCAGGTTCTTACCATGGATTCGAGTCAAATCAAAGCCTTAGATAAAGACGCTTTCACCGGCATTACAGCGTTATTATTACTATCGCTCATGAATAACTCATTAGCATATCTTCACCCAGACACTTTCAAAACAAATCGTAGACTTCACACCGTTAATCTGGATGATAACTGCCTTGAATCCATTCCACCCATGCCTGAAAGCCTGGAAAACTTATATTCAGCAAGCAACTGCGTCAGGCGCCTACCGCTTTTCAATAAAACTATGACAAACCTAAAATTATTAATTATATCTGGAAACCCGTTAGGAAGTTTAGATGAAAATTCTTTCGATGAATTTCCATCATTGGTTGGATTGAACGTCAGTCGTTGCAACTTGAGTTACATTTCTAAAGATACATTTTACAACAACCAGAGACTAAAGTGTGTGGATCTATCGCAGAATTATTTGAATATCAATTTCTCTGTTGATTACTGGAAAACATCTTTGACCCTAACATATGTGAATCTGAGTCACAACAGCATTCCATCAGCTAAGAATCTTTTCTTACATAGTATCAGAAACGCTATAACAGTCGATCTTAGTCACAATCCTCTTGTTGTCTTTCCTGACCAAACGAATCAAGGCTCCACTGATCAATCAATCATCTACACTGAAAGGCTTCTTCTGAAAAATTGTAGTCTGGTGAAAGTTTCCGAATCAGCTCTGGAAATGGCAATCAACATTATGCTGGTCGATCTAAGTTCAAATAATCTGACGCAATTCAAACCGTTCAAACTGTATGATCAAGGAAGAAAAGTTACATATAAAGTTGTATTGGATGATAATCCGATTTTATGTTCGTGCGAAATGAGTTGGCTAAAAGATGCAGAATACAGATTACATTATATTGTACCGTTCTGCATTCGAGTAACCACCGGTACAGTACAAAATTTCAGCTCAGTAGCAAGAGAGGATTTTCTCTGTCGTGTTACGGAATTTTGTACTGTTGAACTTTTCGAGTGTGAATGCTACACTGAGGATCTTCATAAAGCACCGACGCTTCTCAACTGTTCATTCAAATTATACCCAACATTTCCAAAAAATCTTGAACCGTCTTTTAAATTCATCTACTTCGAAGGGAATTCCCTCACTGCTTTCAAAACAGAGTTTATATTGATCACATTGACTGCCTTAGAAATACTGGTTTTAAGACAGAATGAAATAGTTGAAGTAGAGCCATTTTCTTTTGAGAAATTTCCGAATTTGCTGATTTTGGATCTGAGTGAAAATCGTATTGTGAACATTCACAAAGATGCGTTTTCGAACTTAAGAAGGATAAAGTATCTCTATCTAAATGATAACCTCATGACCGCCATCGATGGACTGGCTTTTGGAGAACTTCGTCTTTTAAATATACTGTCATTACACAACAATTCTCTTGAACTTCTAACCACAGACAACAGGGCCGACATTGAATCACTCGTTTATCTGAATAGCCTCACTCTTTACAACAATCCGTGGTCATGTCCATGCGACAATGGAACGTTCAAGAACTGGATTCAACAACATTTAGAAATCATTTCAAATTTTTCAAAAATTCTCTGCAACAATATTTCTATTGTGAACATTCCCAATGACAAACTATTATGCAAAAGCATTTTTGACATTCAATACTTTATTGAATGTTTAATATTTTTTAGTATTTCATGCATTTTGTTAGTAGTAATGCTTCTCCTCGTTTATCGATTCCGTTATGTTCTTCAAGTACTGTTGTATTCGATGTTTGGACTGCATCAAAAAAGGAAGGAGAACAAAATGTGTTGTTACGACGCATTCACCATATACGACAATTCCGACGTTTTCGTTCGTCAGTGGATTCAGAATGTGTTTCTTTCTCGCCTGGAACCAAAATTTGGCCTTTTTATTCCGGATCGTGACATGTTGGCTGGAACAGACAAGAACAACGAGTTAATAGAAATCGTGAAGCTCAGCCACAGAACAATCGTAGTGATTTCAAAGGCTGCTATTCGAGTGCAAGAAGTTTCGTTTGTTTTTGAAGTTGCCTACCATCACCTGACACTGGAACATTCGGATCATGACTTGTTGCTTATTCTTTTAGACGACGTCACTTGCAAGAAGCTTTTGACTGACAACGAACTGGATGCCAATCTTAAGGCTTATCTGAAAACGGACAAATGTATTTCCGTATCGGATAAACTGTTTTGGCAGAAATTGAATTTCTTTTTACCAAAGCCATTTCCCCCGAATCAAGGGGACGTCGATCTACCAGTCCAAAAATCTAGCTACACAATTTCCTTGTAGAGTATGGTGACTTAAGCGAAGTATTTTCAATTCCGCTGCTTTTCTGTTATTTTGTTGCTTGGAAGTGTTCGCTGTAATCTAAGCACTCAGCCTAAGCACTTCCTTCTTAGGATTCATATCAAATGGAGGTCTGGTGACTCATTATCGAATTGCTGGAGACATTGGCCTCTTCACTTCAAGCAGACAAGAAATGCAGGTTGTCACGACACAGAGAGTAGAAACCAGTAGAATATTCATCCCAATGATCAGTACAGATAAACCCAAAACAATGGTTATCGACAAGACCAAAGCCACACCAATAACTATCGTCATTCAGGGAGAAGCTACTGAAAAACTTTGAGCAATTCATCTATCTAGGAGTGCTAATAATCGCAGGCGACAACAGTGAAAACAAACATTGAAAGACGAATTGGACGCAACTCGAAAGCATTTGATACGACGAACAATACATGATATTGAAAAGGAGAAAAATTGCAAAGGGAACCAAGAGAAAAATTTATGAGACGATGATACACCTCAGCTTCCTGTATGGATCGGTATGCTCGACAGCGCAAAACAAAATCAGCAAAAAATGGTTGCATTGCATCAGAAAGGAGACAGTTGCGGAAAAGTGCAAATATTTCAAGGCTAAAGGAAGTAGAAATATATAATTTATATAAAAATATAAACTTTTATATTGATGTCGCAGTGCATTATAAGGGATCAAAACAACTCTGCTAGACAAAGTTTTTCAGTGAAGACTCCGATGTTTTGGACACGTAGTGAGAATGCTAGTTGACAGAATTCCACACTAGGGCCTACTTGCAAGATTGAAGGAAAGTGAAACAACGGCAGACCAAGACTAAGGAATAATGTAAATGAGGACATAACATCATTTGCAGTAACACTAAGGAGAGCACTAAACTTGAGGACATAATGATAGAGGACAATGGCGATTATTTGTCGTGACTAAATGGCTAACATCAGAATGGTGATGATGATGATGAACCTATGCAAATGTTCTGCGGTGCTACTTACTGTACAGCACGATAAATTTAACGAGTAGTGCTGGCTTTTCTAGTCGTTGTAGCATTGTCTGCTTACAGTACTAATAACTTTATAAGCTTATTGCTCTTAAGGAATTTAAATCAACGTTTATAATTTTCAGCGCTTTTATCAATAAGTCATTTTACAGACACTATGGAATATGTCTAAGTAAGACTCTAACTACCTCACAAGAAGAAACAATGAACACCGTGTATTCACCGAGACCAAATAAAAGTGCACACTCTGTGCATTCAACTAATATTTAGAGATGATTGTAAGAGACTGCATGGCTTTATGTGTGTAGCGATAGCATAGCTGAACGGGAAAATGTAATTGCGATACTTTTTTATTGATGCCGCAGTGTATTATTAACACTTTTATGGTTTAATTGATTGAATTTAAGGTAAATCATGATATTAAAACGAGGCATAATTCTGGTTATTTGTTGCATATTTCTAAACCTCTAAAACGGACTCACAAGAAAACCTGAAATTAAGCTGTATCCTTGCTCAGCAGCAGTAACGCTAAATGACAATATGTTTGACTTAAGGCTTACTTTATTCTGGGTGTCTGTCGTAGACTAGTAGTAGGGCCTACACACCATGAAGTGAGTATTAAGTGGCCACTCAACTCCTTGATTGAATTTCCACATGAGATTGGGACGGGCTTATGACCAAATAACGGAAATCTTCAAGCAGTCTTATGCAGATCATTCAATGCACTTATGCGGTTATAAACTGCATTTATACAGCTTCCTTCTTTAACGTTTGCCATAGGCTACTGCCATACATGATCGAGATTTATCTTGATGTAATGGAGTCTTCCAAAGGCATTACTGTGTATACCCTACATTTTAACTTGTTTCAGTTGTCTCTGCCGATTACATAAAATGCGCTTTCAAATGCTTGAAAACTATGAGCTGATACGGTATATATATTTACAAATTATTTTCCCCAAATTATTTTCCCACATTGCTTAAGGTCAACAGATGTCCTCGAGTAGACGTCAAGTGTCTGTCAGAGGTCGTTCTACATCTGTTGTTCAAATATATAGACCCACATGTAGGCCTAATATTACGAAGGTTTTATGTAGTTCAGAAGACATGCCTTCCGCACTAGAGACACTCCAAGTCAACCTGGAATACTTAATTTCCCATCTTTCCTAACTTTGTCATGAAGGTATAATAGTGTGCACTGAGACAAAATCGTCAAAATCTACAACTCTCGCAATTAAGAATTTCTGCCGTAGGTTTAATGTTCCTCTTTGCTGTCTGAAAGAATTCATGTCTGTGGCGTCTAGTCGCCTGGTTTGGTGCTAACTCAAAGAACCTCTCCAATTATGGCTCTGCCCCTTCTAACTGGTGATGATCTCATAAGCTCTAGTACTCCAAAGTTATTAACTCAGGAATTTTAAGATTTTCTTTATGTCTCAGAGCCTTGTAACCTTAAGTGATTTTGGTAGCTGGCTTTGCACTTTCTCTAGTTATTCTGTCATGTTTCAGGTATGGATTCCACACCTGGATACAATATCGCAATTGTGGCTTTAACATTGATTTGTACAACCTCAGTTTGTATCTTATCTCTGCTGACCATTGTCGTTGATCATACCTAACGTCGTAACGTTTTCTCACTCTTCTGCATAATCACATCCCAGACGTTCTTCCTCGCTCATTTTCGATAACCCACCACCTTTCGTTTCAAAGTTCTTTCTCTATTAATAATAATAATAATAATAATAATAATAATAATAATAATAATAATAATAATAATAATAATAATAATAATAATAATAATAATAATTATTATTATTATTATTAATAATTATTATTATTATTATTATTATTATTATTATTATTATTATTATTATTATTATTATTATTATTATTACTACTATCATCATCATCATCATCATCATCAGTATTGGATTTAAAGTTTTTGGAATTTCTTTTTTTAAGTCATTTTACTTTCTTGGATCTTCAAAAGTGTATAGGCCTACTGTCAGTAGCATTTAAATTGCAGAAGAGTGCAGGTTGGGTCCAAGCATGAGGGTAGATAGGTACTGTGACGGTGGTAACCGGTCACCTCACTTTTTAAAGTGGTGGCGAAAGTCATAACAATGTTTGCCTTACGGAATGCATGAATCCGACCATAGTGCGAAGTTGATCACCATAGGCTGGTGTTTCAGCAGCTTTTCCATGTTTTTCCAATACTAGACTACTTGCGATCTCGTTGTCAGTATGTCCAGACATTGCCTCATGCCAAATAGCAAAATACACTTTATTTCCCAATACCACCGCACGACAGAAGAAGACAGAGGGACGGCAATGATCTTGTAGATTTGAACGTAATGTGAGATAGAGCAAGAAAATATGTCAACGGCATGACTAAGAAAGAGTTGTGTTCAGCCGTAACAGTTAGTTATGCAGGTATTCGAATGCATTTTAAACGAATTAAGCATTTAGGCCATCAAGAAGACTTAAAAGACATGCAAGGTACTCATCAGGTCTGAATACAGATCTGATATTGCTATTTCAGAGGAGCCGCCATAAGGATATAAAGATCGTGCTGACTCATCACGTGAATTGTATCAATTATCATCTAATCTTGACAAAAGACATAAGTCTTCCTTCCATCTTCCTTTCTCCGGATAATAGTTTTGATAGCCTGAGGGATTAGTACTACCTCAGGTAAATAATAATAATAATAATAATAATAATAATAATAATAATAATAATAATAATAATAATAATAATAATAATAATAATAATAATAATAATAATAATAATCTTCGTTTAATATTTTCAAACTGACAATTACGCAGTATGATTACAAATCAGTATGAACGGATGATCACAAGTTATTACAGGAGTCGAATTTAACTGTATACGGCAGCCATTCAAGGCGCCCATCACGTCCTACATCTCATTTTACCAACGCGCCATCTCGCGAATGATAGGCTGAGTGGACCTTTGAATCAGAAGTTGAAACGGGACGAACGTGAACGAAGATGGCTACTGATGACGAATGATGATGATGACAGTGTTGGTGTTGTTGTTGTTGCTGTTGTTGATGATGATGATGATGATGATGATGATGATGATGATGATGATGATGATGATGATGATGATGATGATGATGATGACGATGATGATGATAATGATGATGATGATGATAATAACGATGATGATGATAATGATGGTGATGATGTTGAATAGATTCACCACAAAAATATCACTATCATCCAGAGCAGCCGCAGCATCACTATCTCCATCGGGCAATGTCGTGCAACGCATTACAGACCATAATTCATTACAATGAGTATTTTTTACCGTACACTACAATACAGTGCATTAAATACCATGCAGTCAAACAACTGAAAATATGTAAACTGAGAGCAATAGCATAATTGATAATAAAATGCGAGAAAAAATTTAGCGCATTTTTACTCGAGTAGGTTTGCACTTGGTGTTGGAAGGACATCTTAGAGCGAAGGAGGTCATGACCCATCGAATGGGTTAAGACCCACCGGTCTCCTTACCCTGCCAGGAGAGGACTGGTCACCGTCTGGCAAAATGACCAAGAAACCCTTATGATGATGATGAAGCTAAAAAGAACCTGGATGGGCAACATCCAAGAAGACCTACAGAAGAAGGGTACAGACATAACGAAGATCGGCAGCACTGTACGGAATAGAGAACACTGTGAAGGGCCTCATCGTCGGGAAACTGATGGAAGAGAAATAAGAAGAAGAAGGTTTTCACTAAGGAACGACTTCTCTGTAGTATAACATTTGCACAAGCGTAAATTAAATCCCAAAAGAAAATCCATCCGTCCGCATATGACATTAAACGAGGCCGTCGAGTTCAAGGTCAGTGTTTGTGTCGAAGACCGGTGTCAAAAAACCCGGTTATAAGTTCACTGCCTCAATTTGCTCATCAGGTCACCTCCGCTCGAAAGCCTCTCGTATAATGATGATTTGTGGTTGGCCTATCTGCAATTAGAACGGTTGGAAATGACTACTATTTGAGGTCGCTTACCGACGAAGGCCTTCTTATTGACAATCGATGTCACTAGAAAAAACCTCTACACGAACTCTTCACTATCAACGTCATCATCATTGACTTTGTTATTTTCATCAAAGCAGGACGTTGTAAAAATCAAGTGTTGACTACCTTTGTTGTATTCTTAGGACACTTAGAACACCGGATACAAATACATTAAGCGACCATCGACATATTCAGGCAAGACATATTCACCCCACAGGCTTTGAAAAGGGTTATTATAGCTCTGATGATGTGATATTTGATGCGCTCTCCAAAATCAGTTAGGATGATATCCCCTATTGTTAAATGTAACACCTACTATCAAATGCTTATTAAAATGGATGGTGTTTTTTTCTAGCTTGGGTTGAGGCGCTGAAACATGAAGAATTTACAAAAACTTGCGTTGAAGTACTGATACTTTATATTTCATAAAGGTATTCGGGTCAGTGCTTGATCAACGGCATTAAAAATCTCTGAAGAGATAGGCTATTAGAAGAAACCTAAAGGTTGGGTTTGAATGCTTCGCACTTGCTACAGGGCATTGTTGACTAAGCTAATAAAATCAAAATTTATTACCAAAAGCCTACAAAGAGACTTCTCACAGCGACTAACCAAGGAACAATAACCTAAGATGTAAAGCTTTGAATGAGACAAATTTCCTCAAGCAGGTGCAGGGAGCAGCAACCTCTAATATGAGATTCTGCCATTTAGGCTCTGGTTGGCTGCTATGTGTAGAAACCAGATGTCGTAAATATTGCCACCCGTTACATCAGTCTGTATGCAATGACTATGAGAGACTCAATTACATGATTGATTTTGGATCACTTAATATAGTTACTAACAAATGGAATAGAGTTAGTTCAACCTCTATTATTATAGTTACTGACATAATATATGATATTATCAGATCATCTGTCGATTATTGTCGCACTAATTCTTAATATGCCTAAATTCAATAAATGTAGATTCTGAATCAGCGAAAAATTAGGAAGCAAGAAATGGAATATTTTCAATCTCTGCTTGATCAAATTAATTGGACTCAAATAACCACGGCTTATGCAAATGAGGATGCCAGTATGGCTTATAATAAATTTTACTGTGAATTATAAAAATGCATATACCAAAAGCAGAAAATTCCGAAATAATCATCTTTTGAATTCATGTAAGAAAATAATTATATCTTGAATTTTTTAAACAACCTAACGAAACTAACATACAAATATTATATTACACAGAAATAAATTTAGAACAATGAAAAAACCTGAGTTACTTTATTATGCAATAGAATTTCAAAAATCTAATAATAATCTGAATATTTAAGAGCATGATTGCAATCAAATTTAGACCAAGTCTGTTGACTAGTTCATTGCAACTCCAGCTTTTAAACAAGAACGTTAGGCTACCAGTAAAGAATGTATTTGTTTTGTATTTACTGCTAAGACTCAATTCCATACAATGCACTTGTATTTGATCTGTAAATGCTTAAGTGACAGGTCAAAATTTGTTCTCTTAGGAAATCGGCACAGTGAATCAGTGATAGAAAGCAAGTAATGCATTATGCCATCATCCCATAAAATTATGTTCATCAGCTGAGCGAGGTTTCGTAGGCGACATGAACATAACATGAACATAATATGCATGTAGGCCTACAGCGCAATGCGTTTGTCAGGCGCTTCATTAAAAAATAAATATTATTATTATTATTATTTTACCCGAGGTATCTACATGTATAATCCCTCATGTGTCAGATATTTTTATTATTATTGTTATTTATTATTATTATTATTACTTATCTTTGTATTACAGTACAAAGCAATACAATACAATACAACAGTTTTTGATATTGCCCTCCTTCCAAAGTTCAGAAGCGCACAAGCCCATACGACAGAACATCGACGGCGCCCAGCAGTAGGCCTAACTGTTGTTAGCGAAGGACTTTTCAGTGAGCTTAATAAACGAATATATGATGATATGTCAAGGTCCGTACACAGTAATTAACCTAATGAGTGGATGTTGGAGCCCAACTCTCATTGTTACAGGTCAAGCGCTTTAAACATCAGGCCACCATGTCCCACAGTATTGGGTATGTGCAAGAAATTAGAATAAGTTTTGGTGGTGAATTTATATATTGCATCTCTCTCGAGCGCAAAAGGTACCAAAAAGCCTTGGAAGAAAATGGGCTTGATATCAACAGATGCAGTTTTCCACACTGAATATAAGTGTTTAAAACATGAGTTGTCCGAATAATACAATTTAATTGCTATAAATAAATAGAGCAGCACGAAAAATTTTCTTCATCAGATCAAAATTGTTTTTCTCGGTTTCGCAAAATGTAGACATAGCGCAGCATGGGCCTAACTCTATAGTCACGCTACCGTAGTTAGTGAGGCCGCAAAGAATGCAAAACAACACGCAAAACTTCTAAGTAAATATGCATGGCTTTACCAGACTTCAAATTAAAATGTATTCGCCGGTCACAGCTCAGAGTGCATTGCCGGGGGTGGCGTTAAAATGAATGAAGCAATGACTAAATTCAGCGACGAATATAAACGATCTTTTGTAGAGCAAAAGCAACTTTTTCTGCCTCTAGAACAGTGCTGTCCAACCTGCGGACCGATTCTAAGCGACCCGCCCGAGCTCGCTAAATCTGTTCAATTTCTGTAAAAATGAAGTAAAAGACAAAGTCACTGGCCTGCTTGCATAGCTATTCGTTCGTAAATTGGTTTATCATTTGACAATGTGAACACAAAATCCAGTTCCCACGACGCATTCATTATGATAACTCAATAATTAATTTTAATACAGTTAATTATTTTCCATAAATTGTAGTCGTTGCTTTTGAGCTGACTGGAGCGGCCCTCGGCTTCAAGAATAACTTCTTCGGTAGCCCGCGGTGACAAAAAGGTTTGACAGCAGTTCTCTAGAAGAAGAGAAGAGCAGGCCCTTGAGCGACCTGACAGGCAGCCATGGGTATGAAGTGCTAGCGACTTCATTTTCTTACCCTTGGCATATGAGGGCGGATAGCTATTCCTCTCCCTCGCCGTATCATCTCCCCACAGACAGTGTACGGTCAGTGTACTCATTATAGCTGCATTGGCTAGGGGTGCAGATGGAGTCGAGATCTCGAGCTAAATTTCAGCCCTGACAGTGATCTGAAGTTCTGAACCCCCGACCTCTCGGCTAAGAGATCCAATACACACACTATCGCGCACCCCTTCTAAGCTAGAGACAAAATGCATGGTTATACGCCAACTTAAAAATCACTTGTAAACAAGGGCGTTACTTTGCCCCCACTAAGTTGTGGTGAACAATCCCCTCTCCATCCGTTGCCTTTCTCACACCCTTTCTCCCTCTCCTCTCCCTCCCTCGTCGCTCCCTTCGACTTATACACGAATTTAGTATGTTTTGTCCGCCGACATTCGTAGATAACAAAGTACATACAGTATTTATATTCTGTTTCACACCTGCTAAGATGTTGATGACATTTAAACCACGATTGGGCTAAACGTAGGTCACGTTGCTTGAACGTGATTTAAATGAAAAAACGCTGCCATATATGGCAAAATATAAAGCGCATGGCAAATGAGGTTATCCGTTACCACCGTCACAATACAAAGTCACACCAATGCTGGACCCAGCTTGCAATCTTTTATAATTTGACCGTACAAATTTCAAGCTTCAAGAAAGCAAAATGGCTCAGGTAAATAAATTGAAAAAATTCTTGACTTTTAGAATGATGACAATAAAGATGAAAAGGACACATCTGTAAATGACGATGACTTGCGATGAAAATGATGATGATGATGATGATGACGACGACGATGATGATGATGATCAATCAATCAATCAAGATTGATGATGATGATGATGATGATGATGATGATGATGATGATGATGATGATGATGATGATGATGATGATGATGATGATGATGACGATGACTAGATTTACCACAATGATATCACTCATCCATAAAAGATTTACCAACAATGTAGAGCTGGTACTGATTAAAAAACATTACCCGATTAATCTCCTAAATTTAATTTCGATTAATAAATTAAATTCGATTAATTTGGTATCTATGACGTAAAGCGTGAGAAACGGTTTAAAATGCAGTCACTGAGTTAGTAACTACTTTCTATCTACAAAAGCCTTCAATCATTCAACATGCCGAAGGTGATACGTGAACCGTGGTAAACGAACTGTTTATTGCAATGAAGACAGTTAATTTTGTCGCCATCTTCGACTTTTCCATCAGCATTTAGGCTACCTTAACTGCAAAATGATCGCGTAATTTTCCACTCAAACGTTTCACATTTTTATTATTTGCCATATTCTTTACTCCGGTTATGGGCCGCTCGACATCATGAAATGAGTTAAAAAAAATGAATAGAACAACCCGAAATTAATCGATAAATTTTTTAACGATTAATCGATTAATTAATCGTTTATTGTCCTCGCCCCTACCACAATGAGATCACTACCTCACTATCGGCCTCTTTCAGCCTCCTCCCATCGACCACTACGCTCATCAAACAGACTTGAGCTTCTAGTTCCTCATACTAGAACAGCTATGGCTCAGTCCCGGTCCTTTGCCTCAATTGGTCCCCTCTCTCTGGAATGCGCTGTCTCCATCTACTCGCTCTCGAATTCCAGCTAGTAACCTCTCTTCCACCTTTGCTTTCTAAACACCTTTTTGCTTCTCTGTGGCCTTGCACACTGGGAGCGCCTCTGAATGGTTCACCCTATGAGAGGCGCTTTATAAATGTTTGAATACAATACAATACAATACAATACAATACTACCATCCAGAACAACACTAGCATAGCATCACCATCAGCACCATCAGGCAATGGTGTGCATCGACTTGAATTCTGTACAATGAACAACTACCGTACACTACAATACAATGCGATAAACACAATGCAAACGAACGACTAAAAATCTGTAAACTAACCCACTAAATGTGAGAAAGAGTTTTGCGATAAAGACCGACTTCTGTACGGTGTAAAATATACACAAGAGTAGATCTAATCCCCAAAGAAATCCACCCGTCCGGCTATCAAGTTCAAGGTCAGTGTTTGTGTCGAAGACAAGTGTGAGAAAAGCCCGTTATAACTTATAAGTGCATTGCCCTAAATTGCTCGTCAGGTGACCTACATTGTGATTTGTGATAATTAGAGGCTGAAAATAACTGCGATTGTGTGGCCGCCTGCTGAAGAAGGCCTTCTTGATGACAATCGATGACACTCGAGAAAGTCTTTAAACGAATCCCTCTGTATCATGGTGATGGTCATTGCCTGACGAATTTTAATCAAAACAGGACGTTGTAGAAATCACTTGAGTGTTGACTACCTTTTGTCGTATTGCGGTATTCTTAGAACGCCGGATACATTTAGCGAGCATTGAGTTATTCAGGCAAGCGATATGTTAAGGGCTACTAAATCCCTGCTGCGTAGTTCGATGCACCCTCAAACCCTAGGTAGCTGTTAGGCCAATATATGTCGCGGTGTTGTTAAATAAACTATTAAATTGGAATATCAACTGTTAGAGGCCTATTAAAAGACTGGCGTTCTTTTCTTCTATGGGTTGAGGCGTTGACACATGAATATAAAAAAATTTGAAGTATTGATATTTTGTTCATGCGATCATAGAGGTATTCAAATCAACGGAATCGAAAGAGATTCGAAGAAACCTAAAGATTCAGTTAGGTCTGCAACTCTCGGCCTTAATACAAGGTATTGTTGAATGAGCAAATTAACTATAAATTTATTATCAAAACTCATAGAGCGACTAACTGAGGAATCAACAGCGTTTTCCACCTTAGATGCAAAGCTTTGAATGAGACAAATTTCCTTAAGCACCTGTCAGATGCAGTTACCGTCTACCATGAAACTTTTTGCAATTTCGCTCTGGTTGGTTGCTATTTGTGGACACAAGGTGAGTTGCGAATCGTTAGGTACGCTAACCTACAGCGTTGTTTTCTTAGAAGAGACCCTCTATTCAAATCCCATTGTCGAGGAGTGGAGATTTGAGAGGAATATTTGGAATGAAGTCTGGTTCTTTTGGCCGGACGTGGATGAGAATCAGGAAAGCGATGGAAGTCTAATGACCGTCTCCAGCAAACGACTCAGTGACTCAGAGTTTCATTCGTCGTTCAATGCGTGGAAGACAATGCGTCAGGATTTCGAATATTTACGCCTATCTTGCGCTGCAACAGAGAATCGTGCATCCGTCTGCATCAGTACAAAGTAGGCTACATCCGATCAGAAGAGTCTAATGTCAGTTCAATACCAGCTGAAGCGAGCAACAGCTCTGACTGGATACGTTCGTCCATGTCTGAATGCAATAGTATTCCGCCGCTTACGCCTCAAGTCTTTAGAGATTTCAGAAAGTTAACGTTGCTTGAATTCGACATGGTTCAGTTGGATGTTGTGGAAGTCGATGCCTTTCGTGACCTTGACTCACTTGAATATTTTAGAATCTCTAATTTCTCGATAACGTCAGGCGCAGTGATGAATGGGACACTGTGTGGATTGGAGACATTGTTTGTGGTTCAAATCTACGACAACGGTTATAATAACGACAGTAATGACTTTCTTCCGTTTCTACAATGTGATACAAGTAACAACGAAAGCGCAAAGGGCAAAACTCGGAGAAATTTTGCAAGTGTCATCGACATTAAAAACACATCCTTATCTCTGGTACAGAAAGATACATTTACCAGTTTCACGTGGTTTTAATTTTTTGTCATTTTCATACAAAACAATATCATTACTGACATCGAAGACGAAGCATTCGCTGCGTTTTCACAATTAGCAACTCGATATTTCAGAAAATCAACTGACTTTTCTCAGACCATCCGTTTTCAAGGGTCTTCCTGGTTTACTTGAACTGAATCTGGCGTTCAATCGTCTTGAAGTCATCAATGCGGCTGTGTTCAAGCATCTGTCGTCTTTGTTGAGTCTTAACTTGACTGGAAATTTTATAATACATTTGGAAGGAAGATTCAGCCTTGTTCCAAAGCTCATTGATTTAGGCCTAGGATGGAATAGACTGAACAGTGTGAATGCAACCACGTTTGCTAATTCACTGCAACTCATGAAACTATGGCTAGACTCTAATCAAATCTCAACCATTAGCCCCAACGCGTTTACAGGCTGCCGCTACCTATGGTTCATTGATTTGACTGGTAACCTTCTCGATAACTCAACGCATATCAAAGAATTTCTACAATACAGAATAAAAAATCTGGTTTACTTAGACCTTTCTAACAATAACATATCGAGTATTTTACCTTTCATGTTTTCCCAAAATCCTGATATGTACGCGCTGCACGATCTTAGCTTGCAATCAAACCAAATCAAAACCATAGACAAAGACGCCTTCACCAACATTACTGCATTAATTCAATTGATGCTTGGAAATAACGCATTAACATATCTTCACCCAGACACTTTCAAAACAAATCATGAACTTGCCACCGTTTTTATGAATGATAATTGTCTCGAATCCATTCCAGCGATGTCTGAAAATTTGGAAAAGCTATTTTTAGCAACAAATTGCATCAGAAGGCTACCACTTTTCAATAAAACCATGAAAAACCTCACAATATTATCACTGTATGGTAACCCATTGAATAGTTTAGATGAAAATTCTTTCGCTCGGTTTCCGTCAATGACTGCATTGAACGTCAGTCGTTGCAACTTGAGTTACATTTCTAAAGACACATTTTACAACAACAGCAAATTGAAGGTTTTAGATCTCTCTCAGAACCGTCTGAATATCGATTTTTCCGTTAATTACTGGACAACACCTGTGAATATAGAGCATGTAAACCTTAGTCACAACAGTATTCGATCAGCTAAGAATCTTTTCTTGCATACGATCAGAAACGCTCTAACAGTCGATCTGAGTCACAATCCTCTAGTTGACTTTCCAGACCAAACAAAACAAGGCTCTAATGATCAGCCAATCATTTACACTGAACGACTTTTCTTGAAAAGTTGCAGTCTGGTGAAAGTTTCCGAATCAGTCCTGGAAACGGCAATCAATATCGACCTGGTCGATCTAAGTTCGAATAATCTGACGCAATTGAAACCATTCAAACTGTATGATCAAGGAAGAAACGCTGCATACAAGGTTTTATTGGATGATAATCCGATCCTGTGTTCCTGTGAAATGAGTTGGCTAAAAGATGATCAGTACAGATTACATTATATCGTACCATTCTGCTTTCTAGTAACTACGGGAACACTACACAATTTCAGCTCAATAGCCAGAGAAGATTTTCTTTGTCGTGTTACGGAATTTTGTATCGTTGAACTACCTGGATGTGAGTGTTACACAGACGATCTTCAGAAAGGACTCACGCAACTCGACTGTTCATATAAATTGTCCAAAATATTTCCAAAAGATCTTGAAAAGTCTTTCAAAATCATCAACTTCGAAGGAAATTCTCTCACGGTTTTTAAATCAGATTTTGTTGTGATAGCAATGAATGACCTAGAAAAATTATTCTTGAAAAATAATGAAATAGTTGACGTGGAACCATATTCTTTTGGGAAATTTCCGAATTTGTTGATTTTGGATCTGAGTGAAAATTGTATTGTGAGCATCAACCGAGAAACATTTTCGAACTTAAGAAGGCTAAAGTATCTCTATCTAAATAATAACCTTATCAACGCTATCGATGGACTGGCTTTTGGAGATCTTCGCCTCTTAAATATACTGACATTACACAACAATTCTCTTGAACTTCTAACCACAGACAACATGGCCGACATTGAATCACTGGCCTATCTCAATAATCTCACTCTTTTCGAAAATCCGTGGTCTTGTGAATGCGACAATGGAACTTTCAAGAACTGGATTCAACAACATTCAGATATTATCCCAAGTATTTTCAATATTCTCTGCAACGACACTTCTATTCTGACCATTCCAGACGAAAACCTTTTATGCTACGATCTGAGCACGAACATCTTTCACGACCAATACTTCATTGAAATTCTAACTTTCTCTGGTAGCTCCTGCGTTTTATTAATATCGACTTTATTGATCGTTTATCGATTTCGTTATGTTCTTCAAGTACTTTTGTATTCAACATTTGGACTGCGCCTAAATCGGAAGGAAAACAAAATGTGTTGCTTCGACGCATTCTCCATATACGACAATTCCGACATTCTAGTTCGCCAATGGATTCAGAATGTGTTCCTCTTTCAACTGGAACCAAAATTTAAGCTGTTTATTCCGGATCGTGACATGTTGGCTGGAACAGACAAAAACAACGAGTTAATAAAAAGAGTGAAGCTCAGCCACAGAACAATCGTAGTGATTTCAAAGACTGCTATGCAAGTGCAAGAAGTTTCGTTTGTTTTTGAAGTTGCCTACCATCACATGACACTGGAACATTCGGATCATGACTTGTTGCTGATACTTTTAGACGGCGTCACTTGCAAGAAGCTTTTGACTGACAACGAACTGGATGCCAATCTTAAGGCTCATCTGAAAACGGACAAATGTATTTCCGTATCGGATAAACTGTTTTGGCAGAAATTGCATTTCTTTTTGCCCAAGCCACGTCCACCGATACAAGAGGATGACGATCAAACAGTCGAAAGATCTTGCTCCACAATTGCTTAGCAGATTATGTAGTTGCTCATTGGCGTAGTGTTCTGCGTGCTTGGCTGCCATTCTACAAGTCCTGGATTCAAATCCTCGCCAGGGCAGAAATTTGGTTCGATGTTTCTACTCCACCTGCACCCCTAACGAACTCGACAGAGATGACTGACCAGCTGCCCTCATAAACCGAGGCTAAGAAATTGAAGTCGCTAGCACTTCATTCTTCATGCGCATGGCGGCTTCTTGGGTACCTTAAGTTTCTGTTCTTCTCTTCCTTTTGTGGTGACTGTAGGCGAGCATTTACCCTTCGACTGCTTAGTCATAATATGTTATGTTCCGATTAAAATGTTCGCAGTATCATCTGCGGCTTTTTTGTATGTACTACTTATAGTGTATTACATTTTACCACGTTTGGTGGATTCTCTAGTTATTCGAATATCGTTTTTTTACTGTCTTTTTGTTCTCAACGGACATTAACAACATGTAGAGTATTAAATCTAGGCTTTATATGTGTAACGTTAACATAAGTCGCTGAAGAACATGATTGTGCTCAAATCTGATTGATGGCACACTGTATTATTAATGCTTAGATGCCTTGAATGTTGGAATACGAAGTGAATCCATATTTAAATCGGTTAATCATTCCGGTAATTTCTTATATAGGCCTAAATCTGTCAGACAGACCCACCAGAAAACGAGGACTAAAGCTGTATTCTTTATAGGCAGTAGTATCGCTTAATGGTGTGCTTGACTTGAGTCTTATTTTGTTCTGTTTGTCTGTCGCAGTAAGCATCACGCAGTGGGTGATGAGTTGCTACCCAAATTTTGAAACTTAAATCCAAGAATATACTGGCGCAATATTAGTCATTCACGCATTTTTTTTATTTACTTAAGGTTTATTATTCTTAAGGGATATTAACGACACTTAGGCTATTGTATGCAGCGCCTTTTTAGTTTTCAGCTACATTACATACGCAATAGTAAGCAGTCAATTAACTCACTGACTAAGAGCAGAAACAATAAGCACCGTGGGTTGACCGAGATAATTGAAATTTGCACTTTGCATGCATTGGAAATCAAAAGTCGACTGTAAGAGCATGTAGGGCTATTGTAGGCCTATAGAGTTTTGGGCTGTTGGCTCTATGGTGCAACGATAGCATAGTCTATCTGAACGGGTAGCCTACGTAGTTGTGCTTATGTCACCGTGAATTTTGACTGCTTTAATGGCTTAATTTTAGAATATGAGCTAGGTTAATACGGATGTAAAAGTGATAAACTATTCTCGTAGTTTGTTGAACAGTCTTAAATCTGTCATAAAGACCCACAATGAAGCCTGCAATAAAGCTACATCCTCGATAAACAGTAGCATTTCTATATGATACTTCGACATAAGGCGTAGTTTATTCTTCTTGTCTATCGTAGTACACTCTTGAAGTGGGTGTTTTGTGGTCTCTCCACGCCTTATACCTATATGGAAGAGTTTATTGACGCGCATTAACCGCTCTAATAACGGAAATCTTCAAGCAGTTTTATGCAGATCATTCAATGCACTTATAAATCTACATTCGTGTGACTTCCATGTATAAATCTTTATCACATTGGACGAGATTTATGTTGATGTAAAGAGATTTTCTAAAGACATTATCGTGTAGGCCTATATCCTACTCCGTAAACTAATTCACTTTCTCTGCCGATTTGTTTAAATAAATCCACGCATACAAATTGCGAACTAAAACCTATCAAATCTATGAACTAAAAC
Organism: Aporrectodea caliginosa; assembly: GCA_020284085.1. NCBI lineage: Eukaryota > Metazoa > Annelida > Clitellata > Crassiclitellata > Lumbricidae > Aporrectodea > Aporrectodea caliginosa. Next base: position 735,652 of record JACEVL010000321.1, read on the forward strand.
GATTTTTATTTACTAATTATTTTCTTACGTTTTCATAGGTGAAAGGGGTCCTTAGATAAACTTCAAGTGCATAAGTGAATTCTACATTCCGAGTTCAAGTAGACAAAACAGCAACGGATTCACGTGGTTCAGAATAGAAACTCACTATCAGTTAACCTGAAATGCCAATAGCTCTTTTGGAAGAATTTGTTGACTGACAACGAACTGGATGCCAATTCCAAGGCTTTTCTGAAAGCGGGAAATATAGCACTAAAGCATTTCTTCCATAATGTTCCTTTCGGTGTCTGAAATAATTCATGTCAGTGGCCTCGAGTGGCTTTGTTTGGTGTTACTTCATCGACCTCTTCCTTGGCTCTGCTCTTAGCAGGGCCTACTATCCCCCTGTAAGCTGGAAGCAATCCCCTTACTCAGTGGGCGTCGCGATGATTTTAAAAGTGGTATGGAAAATGGAAATTTAGGGGGTCTCTGTCCCCAGAAGCTGACGCTTTTTGCATATATTGACAGTGTTTTGTGGCCATATTTCGTAATCTAAAATACACGTTTAAATTGATTAAAAGTATTTTCTAGCTTTTAGCAGACAAAAAGTGGTACGGCAAAAATATGTTGTCGCCGTACCACCTTAAAAGTATACAAAGATTACAAACAGAATGAAATAATACCACTAATACCATAATGGATAAACTTTACAGTCCACTGAGTCCAGAGCAATAAACGAATATAATTAGCTTCAATGACAGTCGACAGCTGACAGTGATGGGCAAAAGTTAACTAAAAAGTTGCAAATTTTTAGTTATTAGGCAGAAGTTTAACTAAAAATATTGTTTAGTTAAAACCAAAGTTTAACTAATATTTTTTAATTATTAATTAAAAAGTTTAACTAATATTTTTTAGTTATTAGCTATAAATTTTACCATAAGTAACAAAATCAGCAACTAGGTAACCAACTTCTGCAATGAACAGTGAACACTGTCACCACCTCAACGCGACCTTTAATTACTTATTAACGCTGGTGTTGCCTCTGCATAGAATATGTTTAATGTATTACGGTGAAGTCATGCAATGCAAGGACTAAAATTAATATAGATTCCTTGGGTGAAGTGTAAATAAGAACATTGGTGTTTATCATTCTTTATGAGTTGACTGTGAGTGTCGACTATAATGAATTAAAGGTTACTTCAGTAAAAATGAATAGTTTATTAGTCACTGTTTTCTTCACTGAGGTTAAACTGCCGAATGTCTGACGAAACCCGTGATCACCTTTTTTACTTACGATCCAGATACAAATCTGACAGTGTCTTGCTGATTGTGATCATTATTGTCATGAGTTATCAGAATAACTGGTTTTATTACTAAGTCAATTGAACTGCATTGCATTGCATGTTGCATCATTGTTTGCATTAACAACTGTCTTCATTATTTTCTGGTAGAACTGTAGTAGGACTAAATTATTAGTCTAGTACTCATTGCATAGCTTGAAAATGAAACTGTCATTGACCCTCTCAGGACACTTAACCTCTGTTATTGTGAATATGTTTCACGTTTGTCAAAAAAGTTTCTTAAAAAGCTGGAAAAAGTTTAACTGAATTTTTTTTTAGTTAACTTATTTGCAAAATCAGATCCCAACTGTTAGTTACACTTATTTATTTTAGTTGAAAAATAGTTATAGTTTAACTATGTGCCAATACATTGCAACAGTTGAGTCAGTACTGTCAGTTGTACAGCAACATCCATTTCACTAGGGGGGAAAAAACTTTCCCCCCTGGCACAAATTGGAAGCAGTCTGCTTCCATCCCCCCCTACGTAGTAGGCCCTGGCTCTTAGTAAAAGGCAGTGGAAGAAGTTTGTCGTTTACACATGCCATAAATGTCAAGTTGTTAGTGGACCATTCTTACATAAACCAATGAGATCTCCTCCTTCTCTTGAATGTTGTCAGCTCACATATTTTCTATAGACATCAGCTCCTTGTAGTGTACCAATTGTAAATGTAACCTTAGGAATGCCATATAGGTAAGCTCGAGCGAGTAGTTTAGTGTGTTTAGTGAGTTTGCTACATGTAGAAGACATTATTATGGTAATCCCGTAGTTGGTTGGTAAATTATTTTAATGTCTTCAATGCCGCACTTGACGTTGGTAAGTAAGCAGTCAACCTATGTCCATGATAACTACCAGCAATCCAGCTTCCATTGCATCGGAAATTTTTTTCACCAATCTAGCTTCCATTCAATTAAAAAAATTACCCAAATTCTATTTAAGCAATAGAACTTTTATTTAAGGAAAGAACCATATTCATGGATCCAGCTCCTACTTATGGTTATGGAAACAATTATTTTCATCAATCCAGCATCTATTGAATCAAAAACTTACTTTCATCAATCCAGCTTCTATTTACGGGAAAAATTATTTCGATCAATCCAGATACTATTTAAACACAGAAATGGCTTCATCAATCCCACTTCCATTTGAGGAAACAACTTTTTTCATCAATCCAGCTTCCATTTTTAAATTTACAATATGAAATAATTTACCAGCCTAAACTACGGGATTACCAACATTATACCGTCAGCGGGGTTTTGATTATGGACAAATCTTCTGTGGCGGAAGATTCCGTTGCAGAAGTAATATTTTCGACACAATTCCGCGTCCGAAGATCTTTGCGCATGTGCAACCTTCGGCGCATGCCATGGTTTAAATGGCTTTGAACGTCAACAATTATTCGTTACTTCCCATCAATTGGCGTCGGTTAGGCGTCGTGAGGGTCGGTTAGGGTCAGGGACTCAGGGTTAGTGTCGTCATTAGAAAACATGCTGAAAACCCTCAGCCGCAGAAGTAATTTCTTCATGCGCTGCGTGGCGGAATCTTCCGTCGCAGAAGCACAACGCTCTAATTGACTTATAGCGAACATTAATAAGACATAAGACCTTATAGAACATTACATAGCTGTCGAGTGTGGGGTCTTGAATAAGAGTCTCTTGAATAGAGCTCCACACGACGAATTCAAGAAATTATGCGAGTGGACTGGATAACTCATCAAAAGTCTCACAGAAGTAGCCTTTCCCAATTATTACAGATCTCTGTTCTGACAGCCAAGACAGTGTGAGCTGAAAGGCCATCGATTTGAAACTGTGTTCAAGTTCATGGATGCTGGAGTTATTCTGGATTTAAAACTGCCATCAAGACACATCTAAGTTTAAAAAAATTCAAAGAGGCAATTTGAAGAGACGAGGTCACGGAGAATAAGTGAAATGGTGCTCCCATAGAACGAGTATGCGCATATTACGAATATTAAGATTTTTTGAAATTTACGAATATTGACGAATATTAAAATGGCCAACGAATATTAAAAATTTCAAGTTCCTTTAATTCTCAATTCTTCAAAATCCTTACTCATAAATGACATCTTTTGACGGAAGTGACCATCGTGTGTTTTGCCGGAATTTGCCGCTCCTTAAAAATGCCACCTTAAGCAGCCGCCTATATCTCCTAAGGCTGGCACTGAGCATCGTAGCTATTTGATATTTGGACCTAGACGAGTGACATCAATATTAAACAACATTACAGCGACATTATGCGTCAGCCTAATTCTCTATCAGTCAACCGACTCTGACTTAAAAGGCAAGCGCTAAGCTGAAGTCATCATTGGAACTAATTGAAACGTGAATCTTCTTCATAATACTGGCATTACCCATACTGAGTGAGGAGACTGCCGAGAGATACAGAAGCAGACAGACGGACAAAGACTGAGAGTGAGTGAGTGAGTGAGTGAGAGTGAGTGTGTGTGTGTGTGTGTGTGAGAGAGAGAGAGAGAGAGAGAGAGAGAGAGAGAGAGAGAGAGAGAGAGACAGACAGACAGACAGACAGACAGACAGAGAGAGAGAGAGAGAGAGAGACTGATTCGGGTCAGATCATTTGCCCTCAGCTTGGCTTAGGAACATTATACACAAGGTGTCTCATTCCCTTGGTTCTGTCTCACAAAGGCTATATTGTTATGCATGAAACAGTTTAGCGCGCAAATTATAATTTTTATTGTATTAATGTTACCACAAAGCCAAAACTTGTGTGAGATTCGTGGCCTTTGGCTCTAGGCCTATACTATAGATTCCCGGGCCTCTGGTCATGGTCGGCTTTTTTTTACAGAGTACCTCAAGGGAAGGGTAAGATTTGGCTAAGCGTACCAGCTTACGGACCACAGCACTTAGTATAGCGCCGCATAACCACTGCACATGTTCTTAATTAGTAGTCTTAAATAAGTTCGTAACCAAAATGAAAACAGTGACGTCATCAACGAATATTTACGAATATTAAAGCCTGTAGTCACGAATTCTCGTTCGATGGGTGCTCCCAATACCACCATTCAAGGAAATGACACAGTTCAGAAGCCAAATGCTGAGATGTAGTCAAAGAAGTAGTACTGACATAGCGAACTATATATTCAATGTTAAACCTTAAACAAAACCAAAATCCAACACAGAACACTTAAGTAGGCCTACATAGCTTTCTTGGTCTAATTGAATGCTGTTGCTGCATAGGCAGAACAAAGGATATGTAGCCTAAGCAAAAAGTTACAACACCTGTCACGTTATTTACTTTTTGCAATTTTAATTTTTATAAGAGGCAAATAATTGAAACTTTATTCAGATGTAATTGTTGACTTGCAAACTTCAACAGTAATTCCATAGTTGTCAATAAAACGATGGAAGTCTAATGACCGTCTCCAACAAAAGACTCAGTGACTCAGAGTTTCATTCGTCGTTCAATGCGTGGAAGACAATGCGCCAGGATTTCGATTATATACGACTGTCGTGCGCTCCAACTGAGAATCGTGCATCCGTCTGCATCTGTACAAAGTACATCCGATCAGAAGAGTCTAATGTCAGTTCAATACCAGCTGAAGCGAGCAACAGCTCTGATTGGATACGTTCGTCCATGTCTGAATGCAATAGTATTCCGCCGCTTACGCCTCAAGTCTTTAGAGATTTCAGAAAGTTAACGTTGCTTGAATTCGACATGGTTCAGTTGGATGTTGTGGAAGTCAATGCCTTTCGTGACCTTGACTCACTTGAATATTTTAGAATCTCCAATTACTCGATGGCAGCAGGCGCTGTGATGAATGGGACACTGTGTGGGCTGGAGACATTGTTTGTTGTTCAAATCTACGGCAAAGGTTATAATAACGAAAGTAATGACTTTCTTCCGTTTCTACGATGTGGCACAAGTGACAACGAAAGCGCAGAGGTCTCAACACACAATAACTATGCAAGTATCGTCGACATTAAAAACACATCCTTGTCGCTGATACAAAAGGATACGTTTGCCAGTTTCACTTCAAACGAGTTATTTGTCCTTTTCTTGCAGTACAATATGATAACTGACATCGAAGACGAAGCATTCGTCGCGTTTCCACAATTATGCCTACTCGATATTTCTGAAAATCAACTGATTTTTCTCAGACCCTCTGTTTTCAAGGGTCTTACTGGTTTGTTTGAACTGAATCTCGCGTTCAACCGTCTTGAGGTTATCAAGGTATCGGTGTTCGAGAATCTGTCGTCTTTGATAAGTCTTAACTTGACTGGAAATCTAATATTGCACTTGGAAGGAAGGTTCAGTCTTCTAAAACAGCTTGTGTTTCTGGAATTTGAATCAAACAGATTGAACAGTGTAAATACAACCACGTTTTCCAACTCGGTGCAACTTCGGGAACTACGGCTACGCTTTAATCAAATCTCAACCATAAGCCCAAACGCATTTATTGGCTGCCCTAACTTATGGCATATCGATTTGACTGGTAACCTTCTCGATAACTCAACAAATATCAAAGAATTTCTGCAATTCAAAATAAAAAATTTAGCAATCCTAGGCCTTGCTCAGAACAAAATATTAACCGTATTACCTCTCATGTTTTCCCAAAATCCTGATCGATACCCTTTCCAGGTTCTTACCATGGATTCGAGTCAAATCAAAGCCTTAGATAAAGACGCTTTCACCGGCATTACAGCGTTATTATTACTATCGCTCATGAATAACTCATTAGCATATCTTCACCCAGACACTTTCAAAACAAATCGTAGACTTCACACCGTTAATCTGGATGATAACTGCCTTGAATCCATTCCACCCATGCCTGAAAGCCTGGAAAACTTATATTCAGCAAGCAACTGCGTCAGGCGCCTACCGCTTTTCAATAAAACTATGACAAACCTAAAATTATTAATTATATCTGGAAACCCGTTAGGAAGTTTAGATGAAAATTCTTTCGATGAATTTCCATCATTGGTTGGATTGAACGTCAGTCGTTGCAACTTGAGTTACATTTCTAAAGATACATTTTACAGCAACCAGAGACTAAAGTGTGTGGATCTATCGCAGAATTATTTGAATATCAATTTCTCTGTTGATTACTGGAAAACATCTTTGACCCTAACATATGTAAACCTGAGTCACAACAGCATTTTATCAGCTAAGAATCTTTTCTTACATAGTATCAGAAACGCTATAACAGTCGATCTTAGTCACAATCCTCTTGTTGTCTTTCCTGACCAAACGAATCAAGGCTCCACTGATCAACCAATCATCTACACTGAAAGACTTTTTCTGAAAAATTGTAGTCTGGTGAAAGTTTCCGAATCAGCTCTGGAAATGGCAATCAACATAAAGCTGGTCGATCTAAGTTCAAATAATCTGACGCAATTCAAACCGTTCAAACTGTATGATCAAGGAAGAAAAGTTACATATAAAGTTGTATTGAATGATAATCCGATTTTATGTTCGTGCGAAATGAGTTGGCTAAAAGATGAAGAATATAGATTACACTATATTGTACCGTTCTGCATTCGAGTAACCACCGGTACACTACAAAATTTCAGCTCAGTAGCAAGAGAGGATTTTCTGTGTCGTGTTACAGAATTTTGTACAGTTGAACTTTTCGACTGTGAATGCTACACTGAGGATCTTCATAAAGCACCGACGCTTCTCAACTGTTCATTCAAATTATACCCAACATTTCCAAAAAATCTTGAACCGTCTTTTAAATTCATCTACTTCGAAGGGAATTCCCTCACTGCTTTCAAACCAGAGTTTATATCGATCACATTGACTACCTTGGAAACATTGGTTTTGAGACAGAATGAAATAGTTGAAGTAGAGCCATTTTCTTTTGCGAAATTTCCGAATTTGCTGATTTTGGATCTGAGTGAAAATCGTATTGTGAACATTCACAAAGATGCGTTTTCGAACTTAAGAAGGATAAAGTATCTCTATCTAAATAATAACCTCATCACCGCTATCGATGGACTGGCTTTTGGAGATCTTCGTCTTTTAAATATACTGACATTACACAACAATTATCTTGAAATTCTAACCACAGACAACATGGCCGACATTGAATCATTCGTTTATCTGAATAGCCTCACCCTTTACAACAATCCGTGGTCATGTCCATGTGACAATGCAACTTTTAAGAACTGGATTCAGCAACATTTAGATATCATTTCAAATTTTTCAAAAATTCTCTGCAACAATATCTCTATTTTGAACATTCACAATGACAAACTATTATGCAAAAGCATTTTTGACATTCAATACTTTATTGAATGTTTAATATTTTTTAGTATTTCATGCATTTTGTTAGTGGTGTCGCTTCTCCTTGTTTATCGATTCCGTTATGTTCTTCAAGTACTTTTGTATGCAATGATTGGACTGCGTCAAAATCGGAAGGAAAACAAAATGTGTTATTATGACGCCTTCACCGTATACGACAATTCCGACGTTTTCGTTCGTCAGTGGATTCAGAATGTGTTCCTTGTTCACCTGGAACCAAAATTTAAGCTTTTTATTCCGGATCGTGACATGTTGGCTGGAACAGACAAAAACAACGAGTTAATAAAAAGAGTGAAGCTCAGCCACAGAACAATCGTAGTGATTTCAAAGGCTGCTATTCGAGTGCAAGAAGTTTCGTTTGTTTTTGAAGTTGCCTACCATCACATGACACTGGAACATTCGGATCATGACTTGTTGCTTATTCTTTTAGACGACGTCACTTGCAAGAAGCTTTTGACTGACAACGCACTGGATGCCAATCTTAAGGCTTATCTGAAAACGGACAAATGCCTTTCCGTATCGGATAAACTGTTTTGGCAGAAATTGAATTTCTTTTTACCAAAGCCATTTCCCCCGAATCAAGGGGACGTCGATCTACCAGTCCAAAAATCTAGCTACACAATTTCCTTGTAGAGTATGGTGACTTAAGCGAAGTATTTTCAATTCCGCTGCTTTTCTGTTATTTTGTTGCTTGGAAGTGTTCGCTGTAATCTAAGCACTCAGCCTAAGCACTTCCTTCTTAGGATTCATATCAAATGGAGGTCTGGTGACTCATTATCGAATTGCTGGAGACATTGGCCTCTTCACTTCAAGCAGACAAGAAATGCAGGTTATCACGACACAGAGAGTATACCAGTAGAATGTTCATCCCAATTATCAGTACAGATAAACCCAAAACAATGGTTATCGACAAGACCAAAGTCACACCAATATCTATCGTCATCCAGGGAGAAGCTACTGAAAAACTTTGAACAATTCACCTATCTCGGAGTGCTAATAACCGCAGACGACAACAGTGAAAACAAACATTGAGAGACGAATTGGACGCAACTCGAAAGCATTTGATACGATGAACAATACATGATATTGAAAAGCAGAAAAATTGCAAAGGGAACCAAGAGAAAAATTTATGAGACGATGATACACCTTAGTTTCCTCGGCAACGCGAAACAAAATGAGCAAAAATATGGTTGCATCAGAAAGAAGACAGTTGCGGAAAAGTGCAAGTTTTGCAAGGCTAAAGAAAATAGAAACGATGATATAAAAATATAAACTTTTATATTGATGTCGCAGTGCATTATAAGGGATCATAACAACTCTGCTAGATAAAGGTTTTCAGTGAAGACTCCGATGTTTTGGACAAGTAGTGAGAATGCTAGTTGACTGATTTCCACACAATGCACTAGGCAACTTGCAAGATTGAGGGAAAGTGAAACAACGGCAGACCACGACTAAGGTGGATAAACAATGTAAATGAGGTCATAACATCATTTGCAGTAACACTAAGGAGAGCACTAAACTTGAGGACAAGATAGAGGACAATGACGATTATTTTTCGTGACCAAGGACGCCAAATGGCTGACGTCAGAATGGTGGTGATGATGATGAACCTATGCAAATGCTCTGCAGTGCTACTTTTGGCACAGTAAATTTAACGGGTAGTGATGGCTTTTCTAGTCGTTGTAGCATTCCTTGCTTACTATAACTACCTTTAACTTTTATAAACTTGTTTGTTACTCTTAAGGAATTTTAACAACGTTTAGAATTATTTTCAGCGCTTTTATCTATAAGTGATTTTACAGACACCATGGAATAATTATGTCTAAGTAAGAATCTAACTACCTCACAAGAAGAAACAATTTACACCGTGTATTCACCGAGACCAAATAAATTTGCACTGTGCATACAACTGATATTAAGAGATGAATGTTAGAACCTGTTGTTATTTAGTTTTTTGGCTATGGTCTAGCCCTAATAATTTATGTTATTTAAGTTTAATTTTCTGTAATCATATTGATCATTAAAATCGTCTAGCCATCTGTAACTGTAACGTGGAAAAGGGGCGGCCCTGCAATAGCGGATTATTTTATCCTTTAGGGCTGTCCTGTTGAAGGCATCAACAGATTAACTTTGAAAATGACTGATTGTTGATTATTTCCTGTAAGTCTTCTGTTGTTGTTAAATCAATAAACGGCTGATTTATTGATTGAAACCTGCATTAAGTCTTGGCTTTATGTGTGCATAGCGATAGCATAGCTGAACGGGAAAAGTAATTGCGATACTTTTTTATTGATGCCGCAGTGCATTATTAACGCTTTTATGGTTTAATTGATTGAATTTGAGGTAAATCATGATATTAAAACGAAGCATAATTCTGGTAATTTCTTGTCTATTTCTAAACCTCTAAAACGAACCCACAAGAAAACCTGAAATTAAGCTGTATCCTTGCTAAGCAGCAGTAACGCTAAATGACAATATGTTTGACTTAGGGGAGAGTGCCACAAGACGCACCCCCTTTTCGTTTCTAGCTTGTAGCGTCATAATTAATACCATTATGAAAATACAAAATATGCACTTAGTATGATCTTTCATTGCTCAAAGCATGTGCACTGTCAAATAAAACAAATATTGTGCTTTAACAGCTAAATGCTTAAATTTATCTGATGTCAAGGATGGTGCCTCTTGGGAACAGGGTGACCTCAAGAAGCACCCCTCTGGGTGCGTCTTGGGACAATACGGTTTAACGCTGTACCAGCATGCCAAGTACCATTTGAGCCCTATTGTCCAATGTGGGCAAAAACATGTAGACATACAGTACTAAAACATTTGTTTTGGCATTGATACGATAAAGCGACAAGTTTAAAGCAGCAGTTTGGGCCTAAGCAAAATTGCATGTCAGTCAAATGTCGAGCAACTACAGATTAAAAGGTCGTTTCGAATTTCTTGCTCATTGTAACTCGAGATCTTCCCAGAATTGGACAACCGAGTTGAAGTACATGTCCCTTAGAAATGTTTCTGTTAAGTTCTTGTCGGAATTCCGATTTTTTTTTTAACAAGTGGTAAGACTGCCCATCCTTGAGGGCCGCTAATGCACGCTTGAGTGTTCCTTCTCCATACGATCCTCTGCTTGTCTTTCACGTAGCCTATAATCCTTTCCAATGATTTGACAACCAATAAAACCAATCAAATAAAAGTCATCTCAGACTATAGATACTGGTAATTGCTGCAGTTGATTCTATCTAATCTGAACATATTCGTGTTAATTGCTGATATTCCATACCTGCACACCCAAAACGCACCGGGTGCGTTTTGGGTATACGGAACGTGGTGCGTCTTGGGCTCCGACGGGTCTCCCCTCTAAAGACAATTTATTTTGGGTCACCTTAGATGTTACTAAAATATACTCTACCACATTTGCAGTTGATAAAGAGGTTGATAAATACAAGGAATGATTATTCCCGAACTGCTCATTAGTATTGTGGAATAGCCTTGTTGCATTATCAGTCGCAAAAGTTCAAAAATGCTGAAAACTTACTTTTGATTCAGAAACCGCTTTCGTCTCAGAACAAAGGACACCGATTAATATTAGCACATGGACACTTGATCTACTTATTATGTAAGTAGGCTGCTGCGTTCCTGTATCAGCCAGTCTGGATATTATATGGGGGATGCGTCTTGGGCATAGGGTGCGTCTTGTGGTACTTTCCCCTAAGGCTTACTTTATTCTGGGTGTCTGTCGTAGACTAGTAGTAGGGCCTACACACCATGAAGTGAGTATTAAGTGGCCACTCAAGTCCTTGGATTGAATTTCCACATGAGATTGTGACGGGTTTATGATGAAATAACGGAAATCTTCAAGCATTCTTATGCAGATCATTCTATGCGCTTATGCGGTTATAAAACTGCTTTTATACGGCTTCCTTGCTTTAATGTTTGCCCTACTGATCGAGATTTATCTTGATGTAATGGAATCTTCTAAAGGCATTACTGTGCATACCCTACATTTTAAATTGCTTCAGTTGTTTCTGACGATTATATAAAATGCGCTTTCAAATTCTTGAAAACTACGAGCTAATACGGTTTATATTTGCAAATTATTTCCCCCAAATTATTTTCCCACCTTGCTTAAGGTCAACAGATGTCCTCGAGTAGACGTCAAGTGTCAGTCAGAGGTCGTTCTACATCTGTTGTTCAAATATATAGACCCACATGTAGGTCTACAATTACGAAGGTTTTATGTAGTTCCGAAGACATGCCCTCCGTTTTGGAGACATTCTAAGTTAGCCTGTCTTTCCTAGCTTTGTCATGAAGTTGTAATAATGTCCACTGCGAAAAAATAGTTTCACAAGTCTACAACTCTCGCAATGAAGAATTTCTGCCGTAGGTCTAATGTTCTTCTTTTGTTGTCTGAAAGAATTCATGTCTGTGGCTTCGAGTGGCCTCATTTGGCGCTAACTCAAAGAACCTTTCCAATGGCTTTGCCCCTTCTTACTAGTGATGATCTTATAAGCTTCAATTAGATCTCCTGTGGTACCCCAATGTTATTAGCTCACGAATTTTAAGATTTTCTTTATGCCTGAGATCCTTGTAACCGTACGTCATTTTGGTAACTCGGCTTTGCACTGTCTCTAGTTATTCTGTCATGTTTCAGGCATGGATTCCACATCTGGATAAAACATCGCAATTGTGATTTTAACATTGATTTGTACAACCTCAGTTTGTATCTTATCTCTGCTGACCATTGTCGTTGATCATACCTAACGTCGTAACGTTTTCTCACTCTTCTGCATAATCGCATCCCAGACGTGTTCTTCCTCACTCATTTTCGATAACCCACCACCTTTCGTTTCAAAGTTCTTTCTCTACCCTTGTGTATCCCTGAGTACTTCTTTCTAAAGAACCTGTCCTGTGGTCATTGGAACATTATTATTTCATCTGTTAGATTCATTCATTCATTACTGAGATTAATATAGCGCCCCATCAAGGCAACTACTCAGAAGCGCTCCCGATCGACCCCCGGCAAAAAGGACGGTCTCAGGACTGCAATAAAAGGCGTCTGATTGAAACCTAGGCATCAGACGTAAAGCTAAAGGGAGCCCATTCCATACCATAAACTATAGGGCCATCAATGAAGAAAGTAGGCCTACGATGCTGTCTAATTAATAGCAGTACGCGCACTGCAAACGAGTAGTTCACTCAGTGTAGAGGAGCACAACGTCCCTGCACGCCTAGAGTGTAGCGACAGAGCTCTTGTAAATATGCAGAGGTGGCACCTAGGAGGCACCGCCAAACCAAAGCAGAGACCCAGTGCACAGTCCGATTGAACTATCTCTGATGGCTGCGTTAACAAGTCCATGCTGTGGTTAGTGTAAAGTAAATGTGATAGGTCAATAAAGGAGTTACAGTGTGGAATCGTTTTCATGCTCCAGGTTATACAATATTCTGCCTAATGTGAAGTGATGTTATTCATTCATTCATTCACTCATTCATTCTGCGAATTTATATAGCGGCTCTTCGAGATATCTACTCAGAGGCGCTCTCTGCTAGTCTATTATGAAGGGAAGTGTCATAACGAACGAAAAATTACACCAGTTAGCAAAACAATGCACAGTAACTGTCAGTAAGCTAGTAGAGGTTTTGAATATGAAATGGGAGACAGGAAATTAAGAACAACGGAAGAGGAGAAAGATCTGGGAGTCAAAATACACCAAAGCGCAAAACCATCCAGGCAATGCAGAGAAGCAGCGACCAAAGCAAATAAGGTGCTGGGACAAATCAGAAGGACGGTGATCAGCAGAGAAAAAAGCATCTTCCTGAACCTATATAAAACTCTGGTCAGACCTCACTTAGAGTACTGTGCTCAAGTGTGGAGTCCCTACACGCAAAAAGATAAGGAAGTGCTAGAAAAGGTGCAGCGGAGAGCAAGAAAGATGATCAGAGGATTTGGAAAACTGACGTATGAAGAGAGATTGCTGAATTGTGGACTGACAACACTAGAGAAGAGAAGATGCAGAGGAGATTTAATAGAGACATACAAGTTGATGACTAACAAAGAAGTAACGCCATACTCAAGATTCTTTCAGTTGGCTGAGAGAGAAGGATTAAGGGGACACAAATATAAGATATTCAGGAAGTCCGAAGGCGCTATTAAGCAAAGATTTTTAGTAGCAGAGTGATAAATGCCTGGAACGAGCTGAGTGAGGAGGCAGTTTCGGTGGAGACACTCAACAATTTCAAGAACAAGCTTGGGCAGATTGGATATTAATTCATGTATTAGTGGTGGTTCTCACACAGATTTTTAGTCTTTTGAACCACTTTAAGCCTTGTTATGTTATGTTATGTTATGTTATGTTATGTTATGTTATGTTATGTTATGTTATGTTATGTTATGTTATGTTATGTTATGTTATGTTATGTTATGTTATGTTATGTTATGTTATGTTATGTTATGTTATGCTATGTTATGTTATGTTTAGTCACCACTGGCGGGCCAACGCACACGCGTGGAACCAACCAACGGATTAACGTCGACAGCTGAAGATGGCATGGATGTTCAGAGTCTCTGAGCCAAGTTGCGTCGATAGAGTAGAGAGACCACAGTTGACAGCGTTCGCAAACACGGTGACGATGCCGACGAGCAGTCTGGTAGAAGATCACGCATGTCCGGCTTTTCGTTGAGGCACAAGGATCACGCAGAAGAAGGCATATATTTTCGTCGATGCAAGGAGAGTACAGCAAATACTAACGGACCAATCAGGATAATTCATCGTTTTAGCGTTCTAACTTATTCACCCATATATAGGGAATTTTAAATAGAAGTTGGATTGATGAAAAACTTCTATCTTCAACGGAAGCTGGATTGATGGCAATTGTCCTGGACACTGGTATTAAATGCAATGTATATGAAATAATTTAGAACGCCTAAACAATTAATTATTCTGATTAGTCCGATAATAATATTATATGCTGTACTTGCCTGGGATCGGTGAAAATGTGGCCTATCGACCATCGACTGAAGTCAAGATTAGATGATAATTGATACAATTCACGTGATGAGTCATCATGATCTTTATTTCCTAATGGCGGTTCCTCTGAAATCGCAATATCAGATCTGTATTCCGACCTGGTGAGTACCTTGCATGTATTTTAAGTCTTCTTGATGGCCTAAATGCTTAATTCGTTTAAAATGCATTCGAATACCTGCATAACTAACTGTTACGGCTGAACACAACTCTTTCTTAGTCATGCCGTTGACATATTTTCTTGCTCTATCTCACACTACGTTCAAATCTACAAGATCATTGCCGTCCCTCTTTCTCCTTCTGTCGTGCGGTGGTATTGGGAAATAAAGTGTATTGTGCTATTTGGCATGAGGTAATGTCTGGGCATACTGACAACGAGATTGCAAGTAGTCTAGTAGTATTGGAAAAACATGGAAAAGCTGCGGAAGCACCAGCCTATAGAGATTAACTTCGCACTATGGTCGGATTCATGCATTCCGCAAGGCAAACATTGTTATGACTGTCACCAAGACTTTAAAAAAGTGAGGTGACCTGGTTACCACCGTCACAGTACATATCTACTCCTATGCTTGGACCCAACCTGCACTCTTCTGCAATTTAAATACTAGGCCTACCGACAGTATACACTTTTGAAGATCCAAGAAAGCAAAATGACTTAAAACAAGAAATTCCAAAATCTTGAATCTAATACTGATGATGATGATGGTGATGATGATAATAATAATAATAATAATAATAATAATAATAATAATAATAATAATAATAATAATAATAATAATAATAATAATAATAATAATAATAATAATAATAATCTCCGTTTAATATTTTCAAACTGACAATAACGCAGCTGGATTACAAACCAGTATGAACGGATGATCACTAGTTGATTACAGGAGTAGGAAACGATATACGGCTTTGGGCATAAATTTTCACTATACGGCTATGGGCATAAATTCGCTATACGGCTATGGACATAAATTCTTTATACCGCTATGGGCATAAATTCGCTATACGGCTATGGACATAAATTCTTTATACCGCTATGGGCATAAATTCATTATACCGTTACAATAAGGTCAAAGGTCAAACGACCACACCGGGCAAAACAGAGCGCAATTAAATTTGGCCAAGGGTTGCGCGGGTGGGGCGTACGTGTGCATACCCCTCCCCCTCCAAAGTGGCCAGTATTTTTGGGTGTTAGCCACAGCAGCTGCCTACATCAAATTTAGACCCCTTTGGGTGTGAGCCACAGCAGCTGCCTACATCAAATTTAGACCCCTTCATTGGCGCTACACGCTCTTTGAATATTCCTTAAACACAAATTGAGTGTTTTTGTTAAAAAATACACCCGGGGGAAAACCAAAAAT